>PVHY01003308.1:68907-110317 GCA_004024945.1 Uropsilus gracilis | reverse complement strand
GGAGGGAGGGAGGGAGGGAGGGAGGGAGGGAGGAAGAGCATACCTATACTCTGGACAGTATTTGCTTTTCACTTAAAAGGAAAATGTCCTTTGTTACATTAAGCCTTTTTCTTTTCTGGAGAGTTTTGTACCAAGCATCAACTTCCTTGACAGAAGGTAGGAAGAAACCAAATGAATGCTCTTAATTAAAAAGTGTGATACTTTACTGTACAAGTATAAAGTACAGGAACAGTCACCCAGCCACATGTTGGTTGAAGCACACAAATTAGGCTTAATTAAACTCTTTCATTGTTGGATTTCTGTTTTATTTTAAAATATACTAAGATGGTAAGAGCTTCAAGGGAGGAAATGAAACAACTCTTTTTGATCTTGGACTTAGCAGACTAGGGCTAGTAGAGTTTAAAGAAACCACCACTCTCCCTCAGAAAAGAGGGATATATTCCCCTGGCAACTAAGTTTAATGGGTTCTATGTGGCTGCACTGAGACCACTTTTGATGAGGTGGTTGATTTCCCTAGTTTTCATTGTGGATAACAAAATAAAATGTCATCTGTCTTAAAGGGAACACTAAAAGTGTTTCCTTTCTGAGTTCACATTCTCAAAGTTCATTAATTGAATTTTGTTTTATTTCATGCTATTAAAACATGAAGAGCTCAGTCTTGATCTTTTAGTGATTTTCCGTTTATATCAATATGGATGCATTGCTCTGCTCAGTGGAAAGCATAGATTTCCCCTCTTCTCTCTTTTTGTCTTTTTCTTTTCTAGAAGCCAATTGATTACTGTTAAAAGTACAGTTTAACACGTACTCCCTTTAAGATTTTGCATTGTATGCCAGGTCAGTCTTTTGCTACTTTTGATATAAAGTCATTCATAGCCATCTGGAGTGATTACGATCATTTCAGTGATAGTTACAACAAAGACACTGAACTGAGGACATTGAACACGAGCAGATTTTTCAGATCAAGTAGGTTCTGGTGTGGAGTTGGCATTTAAAGAACACTGACTGAGAATGGGCTGTGGAGGTGACTTGTTCAAGGCTACATAGTCACTCAGTGATGGGACAGTAAATGAAAACTAGCTTTGGTGTTACATTATTTAATGTCTAACATACTGGTTTTGTGGCAGTTTCTTTTTGTCAAAATAAGTTCTGTTTTTTGTTTTTTGGGGGTTTGTGTGTGTGTATGTGTGTGTGTGTGTGTGCTGTGGCATGGCTGGCCAAAGATCTACTTTTCTCCCAACAAAACCATTTAGGGATCAAGGGACATAAATTTGAAACAGAAATGTGAGTACATGGCTGATAAAAGGCCAGTTATGCACAGGCATTACTTTCTCTCTGCCTCAAATGTATCTGCAAGGATGGGAACCAGATATGCCTTCCAACTCAGAAAATGATCTGCTTTTTAGAATGATAGCATTGTGCTCATGCAAGATTTCATTAAAACTTGTTGTAACTTAATATTCAAGTAAAGTTCAAAGGAAAACACTAGAGGAAGGAAACAGGTATATAGAATGTTTTTGTCGAGTAAAAGAAAGTTTATCATTAAAAAAACAGTTGTTTCTTTTCATATGATGCTGGATAAAAGATAAGAGAATATAGATAAAGGAATGGGGTACATCAAGCTGGGTGATAGGCTGCTACTTTTTTTAAAGAAGGAGAAATGGGATCATAAGTTTCCTAATTTTCATACCACAGAAGCGAATAAGATGACTATTACATCTAACTACTAAGAAAAAGAAAGTTTGAAAGTTGTTTGACTTTTGACATTCTCTTCTAGAGCATTTTCTCAAATGCACAATGTGTTTTAGCAGTTAAATGTAACCTTGACTATAATTGTAATTTTTATCTAACACAGGACTCCGTTCTTTGGTATGTAGGTGTGTTGTTTCTCCTTATTTAAAAAGAAATTATCCTGCACATCCTTTTCATTGTATTCTCATTTGAATTCTATAATGATCTTAGTGACAATGGAATGTTATTGACATGGGTGACCTTTATTACTGAAAAAAAAGTGCTTTATTGCACATAAAGATGTTTTTTTTAAGTTCTTATTCATTTAACCTTAATTTTCTAAAATAGCTTGATGAATGTGCTGAGGTGAAAATCCTCACTTTTTATCTTCTTGGGGAATTTTGAATTTTGATTCTATATACCCTGGAAGCTAGAGCATCTCCTAAAAATAAGTAACAAATTTCAGATCATATTCAGCTAAATGTCTCCATAGTAGTAGAAGTGAAAGTAGAAACTGCTTGCTCGTTCTCTGATTGTCCCCTTTCCCTTTCTTCCCTGACCTGGAATTCATGTCTCTTTCATACACACACACACACACACACATTATGTTTTTGTATTACATGATTTACAGTGTAATGTAGTATTTAAGTAGACTTTGCTGCTCCCAGGTTTGGTTGTTCAGCTTCCTCTGAGTTGCTATCTTCCTCTGATTTTAGCCACTGGGATGCAGAAAATGTTCAATAAATGAGAGTTTGCACTGAATTTGAATTCACTCTCAAACTTAACATTTATTAAATACCTCTGGTATATCAAGAATTGTACTAAAGATAAGGACATAATTTAGCCTTAGTGTATGTACTTCTGGGACTCATACATAAAAAGCAGAAGTATAATAAGCTATTGCTGTATTTAACTTTGCCTTTGGAAAAATCAATGATTTTTTTGAAATACTAGAGTAAGTCCTTGAACATAGCAGGGCTTGAATGGGGTAGGAAAGAAGGATCTTCTAGCAAGAGGCAACAGTCAATGTAAAATTACAGTGACAAATATAGAGTGATTTACTCATGTAACAGCAAGTGGTTCAGTATGCTATGTGTAATTTATCTATGTTGGTTGATGAATTTTGGAAGGAGAACAAGGGTGGAGAGGCAGAAAATGGCAGATTTTGTTAAATGATATAAACTTGGTTAATTTATTTAAACATTTCACAGATACTGCTTGAGTTAGCACAATATATTCCAGGACACTAAGGTAATATGATATCAGACAAGACTAACAAGGTCTATGTCTTCATAGAACTTAAATTCTAGTAAAGAAAGTTGAACATAAGTAAGTGAATATATAAAGAAGATAATTGTAGACTGTGCAAAAAGTAATAAGAAGTTCTTGAAAATATATATATTTAGGTAGTATAGAAAATATTCAAAATGGAATGAGGGAAAGCTGGGTACTTACAGAGAAGGTACTCAGAGGGATTCTTCTGGGGAAATGATTGGCAGACACCAGCAGAGGAGAGGGGAGAGAGGAGAGCTCCCAGTCTGCAGAACAGAACTTAGCTGTGAGGGAGACCAGTGAGCTTGGGATTGAGGAGGGGTGTGTGTGTGTGCATGTGTGTGTGAGAGAGAGAGAGAGAGAGCATGGCCAAAGGTGGACAGGTGCCACATCATGTTCTACAAAGGCTTGCTGGCTAGTTTGTTAATTCCCAGTACAACTATGATGAGTCTATCCCAGGTATAACCTGAAACTACGTGAAGGGATGAAAAGTTGTAAGAAAAAAGTCAGTCCATTTCAGATTGGTAAGTATCAGCTTCAATAACTGAGGAAACTTAAGAGACTTTTTCTCAGATAGTCAAAAAATTGGATGTTTCCCATCCATTAGTAGGGTATAATCCCATGAACTGTCCTAATAGTTTTAGAAAATCATTTTGTCTCAGAAATATTTTCTTGGAAAGCTTCTAGGAGCAGGGAAGTCAAGCAGAGCTTCTATTGCGAGGGACAGGTGGCAGTGTCTAATTGTCTGGATCCAGGTCAACAGTTCAACAGGTGATTACATTTTTTGATTGTGACCCAGCAAGTGAAAAATCATGGCAGGACAGGGTGGGATGATGACCACAATGCCATTTGTGTAGCCTTCTGGTTGCTGAATGGAAAGTGAAAGAGTGAGTCAAGCAGGGAAATTGAGAGGACAGTTAGTGAAGGATACTGTAACACAAGCTGGATCAGAGGAGATGGTGGACCTATTAGTGTGGTAGAATTAGTTAGAAGGAAATGGTCAGTTTTCAGCCATATTCAGAAATAGAACTTACAGGATTTGGGGCTAGAGTTTATTCAGAGCTGATTTAATCAGGACCTTAGCCATAAATGAAGGTATAGTAATTGCTCTTCTGTGCAAAAGGGAAGTCTTAGTTTTATAGTATAGGGGAGTGAAAATCAAGTGAAACAGAACTTTTCTTTAGGTTTGTCTGATTCACATAATTAATAGTATACCATTAGTGTGAGCTTTTTCATTTTTAGGGTTTGGAAAAGTGGCCATGATTTTACCATGAGTAGAAGCAGAAAAAATTCATGATCTTTTCAGTAAACCATTGTCTTCCCAGTTTCCTCTGTTTCAAGACAGAATAATCTCAATGATTTTGGATGTTTTTGATCTAAGAGTCAACCCTGGAACTATGGACTTCTAGACACACAAGGTCATTCTACTAAGGTGACAATGTTCTCCTGAATATGCTTGCAGGGTAAACAAATAGGACTTTAGAAAACAGTTTTCAGAAATAACAAACTCTGGATTTGTCCAAATGACAAAAACAAATGATTTTTTGTTATTGGCACTAAAGAAGAATTTAATGACTTCAAACACAATCACAATTCACATTCACAAATTTAATACAGCTCTTCTTGGTTGGTGAAGAAAGTGTTTCAGTCTTACCCTGAGTCTGGTGACAATACATTGTACAGTTAGTCTGCCCTTTAAGGCCAGAAGGGGCTTTTAACAAATAAAGGGACCTTGAGTCCATACTGTTAGGAACCCTGACTCCTGACAATCATTTGACAATTGCTGTTGAGGAACCCTGACTCCTGACAATTGTTTGAGTGGCATGTGGTGTGTGAAGGCTTAGGAAGCTGTTCATTGAGGGCTGTGGTGTGTGAAGCCTTGGGAAGCTGTTCATTCAAGGAAGAAAACTTCAGCATCTGCTGTGTCTCAGCAGTGTGGTTGCCCTGCAGGCAGATCAGTCAGAGTTCCTGCTTCCCAGGAGTTTGCACTCTTGTTGGTGAGAGAAATATACAAATATGTCATGTGAGGCTGATGAGATAATTACTAAGAAAAGCCAACAGTATAGACGAAGGAGAGGATGTGTCCCAGTGAGACATTCAGAAAGGGATCCAAAGATGGAGGGTTACATTATTAAATGCAAGTACTACCGCTTTGGAAAGACCTTCTAAGGCACAGAGTGGTGTGAGCTAACAATTGGATCACAAGTTCGACTTCTTTGGTCCAAATTACAGAAATGTGATGTTGAGCATAATCATTTACCTTCCTGAGACTCACCTAATAAATGAAAAATATTGTACAGCCCTCCCATGGTGTTTCTGAGAATAACACATATACTACAATTCTTGGTGTCTGGTTAACTATCATTTTGATTGCTTCAGCTCATTTTTATCAGATATACTCTTAACATGCTGTTTTGTAACCTTTCTCCTTGTGCATGTGCAGTGATAGGATATTCCTTCCATTCCATTTATGAAATATCCCTAATGCCAAAGTTCTTAACAGGGTAAATTATCAAGAAGTGAAGAGGAGCAAGGGAGAGCTTTCCAGGTAGGAAGACTTGAATAAGCAAAGACTATTGTGGTGTATGTGCCAAGAACAGCATATGATTTCCACTTGGCTGGAATATTGGGTTTGGGGACACAATGAGAGTGGAGGTAAGTAGAACAGATCCTGTGGGACTGGAGAGACCCTGAGTACCAGGTCACCAGATAGATCTGAAAGCTAGTCGTACCATAGGACTAGCCTTTTCATATTAGAAGTCAGGTCAGAACTAAGAGCATATGTAATAGCAAATGATGAGCTAAAAGTGAGGCCAACCTGTAAAACTGGGGTTAGACATATACCAAATAAATATGATGCACACCAGTGGAAGGTACACTCTCTGTTGTTACTCTGGGCTCTTATAGAAATTCTCTACTGATTCTATTCAAACCCATCCTGAAGGTGAGGAATATAATTTCCCCTTGTTACTTGTCCACATGAAGTTTTCTTCCTCAATTTAGAGAGCTGGTAGGCCAGTTCAGTTTGAAATAACTTGACTGAGGTTTGAGGTCAGTAGTCAATGAAGCTCATCAATCAATATTTACATAGATTTTTTCATCTGATCACCTATAGATTGAGTTCCTAACTCTTAAAGCTTCATGTCCTTCCATCCTTTCTAGACTCAAGGCAGACCTTGTTAGGTCTTTTGCATCTTCCCCAAACTGAATTTACTCTAGTTTCTGGAGTCTAAACCCATTTGCTCCACCAGCATACTGTGAATCTGCTCTGTGTTTGGCCAGAACTTAATGTCTTTGGGTCTGTTTAATTGCTTCAGTTTGAACTGGGGTGAAAAGAGGGAAAGACACTAATGTGAAACAGAACAGATTTTGCCAACAGCATGTGTGTACAAAAGGAAGATACACAAAGAGCAAAATGACAGGCAGATATCCCCTTACAGATGTGTAGGTAAACCATAGTTTGTTTATATTCTCCTCCTGAAGCTGGCTGCCAGGAAAGTGGCACACCAAGCCCTGAATGAGAACAGAGGTACTGGGATTTAATGGTGACTCAGTGATACTCAAAACATGCAATATCCTTTTGTGAGACTTAGCTTCCCATTTTTAAAAACAGGTGATTACACCAGATTAGGCCGGCTTGAGAGATCCTTTGCAAAACTAACAGGCTATGGTTTAGTCTCTCTCAAGCCACAAGAGATTTGACTTATCTGATACTTTTGCCTACACATGTGGCTGATTGTCTAGAAAACGATCTGTATTAAAATAGTTGAGGATTGAAGTTAGTCCTTTCAGCTTGAGCTTTCCTTCTGTGTATTTTGCCATCTTTCTCCTGAGCAAGACTCATTTGCCATACTGCTGTTTCCTAATCAGTAGAGGTGGAATATGCATCTAAAATAATTTCTTGGGGTTTTATTCACTGTTTCCTCAGTGCAGTGTTATATTTAGCTTCATTTTAAGCTCTCCAATTTCCTTTGAAATGCACATGGGAGGGAAATGAGGAAAGCAATTGGAAAACAATAGAAAAGGCATTTAGAACAAATAGAGAAAGGTTTGGTAAAATCTAAAAATGTTTGGGAAATACATCAAGACTTTCTACAGAACTTTAAACACACCATCTGTTTCTCTCATTTGGGGCACAAATGGGATATATGCCTGCTTTCAAAGATATCAAGATCTACAGAAGTTTTTTTTCCTCCCAGTGAATGAATGTACAAAATGCACCATCGCCTCTTGACTATCAGTACAACCTGCTTCAGAAATTTTTGAAGATAAAGCTTTATCTTTTTTACCTCCCGCTTCATAACTACCCAGCTCAGCTAATGAACTAATTTGGTGCTGTAAACATTCAAAGCACTTATCTGCATGAAAGTCACTGCCCTTTAATTATGCCAAAAAAAGATATTAAATAATTCCCCCTCCCCCGCCTCTAAATGGGATCAAGACTTTAGGATTGAGTCCTAAATGTTAAGCCTATTCAGACCAGTGCTTTCATAATCATAATCACTTGCTAAACTTAAAACACTATGATGCTGCCTTCCAAAGTGTCATCTCCATTTTTTTCTCCCCCTCTCCTGTGAGGTGTAACCCCTGTGGTATACCCACTTCGCAGCCTGTTTGCTTGATGACATGAATCCTCCAAGTTAGGAATCGCGATGTAGGGAAATGTGATGTGCCTTTGGCATCCATTTTCCTCTCACAGGTGTCTTATTATGTTTTGACAGGTTTCTGACACAAGATGCTGTCAGAACTGGGATTTAACCTTGGACTGCCACCTTCAATTATGGTGTCTCTACATATGAAAGAGTGAAATGGATCTGAGTGGTTGATGCCTCAATATTGTTGTATTTTAATTTCTTTTCTGTACCAGATGTACTTGCCTATATGGACTTTTTTTTTTCAGGTGCTACAAAAATAGGTGCTGGTTGTGCTCTGTCACTAGAACTAAGAGTTTGATGAGCTGTTCTTGTTGAGAAAGGCAGATGAAGCAGAGCTGTCATCCTGAAATACATTCTTTGGAAGGCAGAACTGCTATTGTTTTGATACCTTCATACCTAATGGGGTTTTAATTTATCATAGATATCTAGACTTCTAATAGCAACAAAACTCATTAGAAATCATTTTCAAAATATATAAGAACTAACAAAATAAGTAATAGAGAAAAGATGGGGAAAAGCTACTAGTTGTTGAAACTGTGCTCGGAACAATCCATATATTCGCAGACACTATATTTTACCCCACCCTCCTTGTCACCTGTTTCTTTCTGGTTTCTGATATTTCTTTTTTGCCCGGAGAACACATGTATTCAGCCCTCACTAGCAAGAAAGGTATATTCTCACATCTTGTATATACAAAGTTTATAAAAGTGAAATGACTATTTGGAACTGGAAAGATTTCTCTTTAAAAAGAACTGCATGTTTTAAAATGGATACCTTTAGTAAGCAGACTACAGAATATTCTTCTTCTTCCAACCCAAGTAGCCTAATTCCTACAAACTGTGAGTAAATTTCTTTCCATATCAATGGGAAAATAAGACTACATATGGAATCGAGGTTGTTAAATAACTGATCTTAAAATAAGAAGATGATCCTGAATGAAGTGAATCTGATATAATCACAGCGAGAGGCAGACGCCGAGATCAGAGTTATGCCTTGTGAAAAGGACTTAACCCACTCTTGCTGACTTTGTAGCTGGAGAAAAGGGACCATAAATGAGGGTGAAAGTTGCCCTTGTAAGATGGAAAAGAAGCCTCCAGAAACAAATTCTTCTGTGCCCAATGTTAATTTTAACCCAGTTAGATCCATGTCAGACACCTGACCTACAGAATAGTAAAATCATGAATGGGTGTTGCTTAAAACCATCAAGTTTAAAGTGATTTCATACAGTGGTTATTGGAAAATAATATAATTTCTCATAGTGAGTCAGTAGTCTCCTCATTTCCTTCCTCAGTTTTATGATGTTAAGCAAGAAACAGAGTTTTTCTTTCATTTGGAATGTTCACTCTCGCAATCTGTTTTTTTTTTTTTCCTTCCTCCTCTCTGAGATTATACAAGAAAATGAGTTATTAGGAGATGTTAGGGATTCTCAGTGCTGACATTTTTATTTGCTTATAGAGTTCTTCTCTCATTGTCAATATTGTTGTTGCCATTGTTTTTACTGTTATTTTCTGCTAAGTGAGACATGAGTCCATCTTTTAGATATGGGATGCATTTTCCTATACCAAGTTCTACTTTCCTTTGTTTCTGTTCCATTATCCTTTTTGATGGCTTCTAATAGAATTTGTTCTCATATAATTATCCAGCACCAAAGATATATGTCTGGAATTAAGAAAGACAATCCTGGATTGAATCAATCAAGAAATGCTATCATATTTTACATGGTTCTTAAATTCAGGTCTTAATTTAGAAATTTTGTATAGTAAAATAAGTATCTTGAAAATCTTTTACATCATCCCTAAAGAAGCACAAATCTGATTTCTCCATTTACCATGGTCTATCTTTGTTGTTATTTTTAAGAAATGCTGTTGATTCCTCCTCATGTTTTCCTTATTCTCCTACTTCCCCTTTCTCCAGTCTCCATAGTCCTCTGTTGCCAAGCTTGATCTATCTTTGCAACTGATATCTGTTATCTTTGGAACATATTATTGTCTCTTGAGTTGAGAAACAGATGATGAAATTGACTGTACTGAGGCCACTTCATATACTAAGACTAAAAATCTTAATGCCATTTAATCTCACATGGTACTAATTGAATACAATCTAATAAGTTTAAAATAATTACATTTATGAAACAATATTATATAACCATGTATTCATTCATGATTTTAACAAATTCATTAAACAGGTATATTTATATATGTGAGTGTTTGCTCTGAGCCAAGAATGGTTTCTGAGATGGATGGTGATTATTTGGTTTCAGATCTATCTAGAAAAGATTATTGCTCTTTAAAACACTCCTTAAATACCTTGTATTTCTTATTTAAGTCAGGAATAATGGAACTTGTGTGTCCTAGTTACCAAAGAATAGACAACAAATACTACTTAATAAGTTGGAGGTATTACATGAACAACCAGACTGACTTAATTCTCTTCTATATTGGGTAGACCCCAGAGAAGAATATTCCATGCCATACTATATAGTGTTTGTATTTTCCCTCCATGTATGATCATACCAAACTGCAATAAGTGGCAGCCATCTGTCTTCTAGCCAGCAGACATTAGCACCTTTTTGGAAATACTTCTAGTGACATTTTGGCTACAACTCCAGAAATTATTTCACCTTCTTACCAATAAACAACAACAACAAAAATAACCTTCTTTTCTAAGTGAATCCACAAAGCATTTTTTGTATGCAATTTTTCCTTCTAGATAGACTTTAACATAGATTGGAAAGAATGAGCTTGTGAGAAAGAAAATTCTCACCTGCCTATTCACTCTTGCTTCCTTTTTTTTTTTTTTCTTCTTAAGGGTTGTGAGAATCAGTTCTGTTTGGCAGAACTTTTTGCATTTGCAAAAGCATCTTTACTAAATAAAACTACTGTAAAGCACTATCTTTTCCTTGGGGAGAACTTTCTCCCCTGTGTTAGTGAGCAGTGACCAAGAGGTTAGTTGACAATTTGTCAGTTTTAACATTGTTGCTAAACAGTCATTACAAATGAGTATAATAAGATATTTGGAAATAGTGTTCAGTGTTTCTTACTTTCTCTGTCTTAACTTTGCTTACTGATTGCCTTTTTTTCTATCTTAATAACTTTACCCTTATCCTCAAGCTTAGCAGCAGACCTCATAGTGGGTCCCGGACCATTGACTTCTAGGAATCAATAACATGCATCTCCTCTGATCTTAATTTTACCCAAAGTCTATGTGATATGATTAGTATCAGGTACGCACAGAGTCAAGTTTCAAAGGAACCCATCAAAGACATTTTCCATCATATGATATCTACCTAAAACTTCAACATCTCACTCTTAGATAACAAAGGAAGGTTGTCATCTTCACTTCATTGGTCTTTCTAAGTGTCTCCCTTCAATTACTCACACGTATCAGAAAAAGGAAGAGAACATTGAAGAGGTGTTATTTCTTGTGGCATTTCAAAGGTGATTACTTTTTCTTCCCATCAATCATGTAGTGAGAATTCTCCTAGCTTACTTAATAATCATATTTTTTCTTTGAAGAAAGAAGAGTGACTTGATGCCCAATAAGCCACTGAATTAGCGCTGTCACTACTGACTTTTGAGTTCATTAGGGATTACTTAGTGTTTGCAAGCTAGAGAAAGGCCAAAAAACATTTTCTGCAGTGATAGGAAGGGAACAATGACAGCTTTGCAAGAAAAAAATTACATATTGATTATTCAGAATCTCAGTCTGGGAATCCTTGTGGTCTCATTGGTCGGTCACTTAGTGAGAGGTTAAATTTACTTTTAGAATTCTATGCTGGTAGGTAATGTAGATGATCATTTTATGGGAATGTGGATGGGTGCAATTTATAGTTAGATTTTCCTTTGATAGATGTAACTTTGGTTGAGGATTGAAAAATAACTTTTTTTTCTCACTAAGAATTAAGACCACATATGTAAAGCATTTAGAATAGTGTCCAACATATAGTAAGTACTCTATAATTGCTAGCTGCAGTTTGTATTGTTGCTGTCATTCCATCTACTTTACTTTGCATGTTTTTGTTATTGTCCTGTTAATCTCAGGTGGGTAAATCATTTACTCCCATTTATTATTGAACGAGGTTTATTTTTATTGTTGTTATTAAGATTAACTTTTATAATTTGCATTTGTAAACCAGAAGACCATCTGTCTGACTTCCTTCTGTCCATTTATCCCTTCAACTCTCCATCCAGCCTGCCAGCTGCACATTTATTTAGTCAACATTTATTGAGTTTCATCCATTGTATACCGAGCAGTGGACACACAACAATGGATCTGATAATCACGTTTCATCTTGACAAGAAGTTCATGATCTACTGTATATACAACCAAAATAAAACAACACAAGTTAATAAGCAGATTAGTAAAATTAGTATAAACTGTGAAAAGTGCTCTAAAGAAAGTAAATATATCATGAAGTCAACAATAAAAAATTTTTATTTGTTAACACCACTGATTATAGCTCTTTATAAGAAAAAAATGCTTGAGTTAATTCCAAAATACTCAGTCACCATTTGTGGAACCATTTGGAATTATGTAGCCAGCTGTCATCCATTTTCTACCAAACAATGAACTCTATCTCATAAATGATGATTTATGAATGGTCTTGCCATAATATGTAGGGCCATCCATGCTCATAAATCCCCAGCTTCTTCTCAACCTCAAAACACACAGTAAGCAAGCTCAAGTAGTCTCAAAACATATTCCCTTGAATTGGTATTACTGCCTAATGTACATCTGTTATGATCAAATCTGAGTATTAATTTACTTGTTCAACAAATTATTTATTAATTACTATGTTCCAGAGATTTGTCTATGTATGCGCATAAACAGAGAATGATATATCTTGTACTTACTATAAACTAACTCTATTATCCAGTTAAATATATTTGGATAGCACTAGTGAATACTAATCTTGTAAGTCTTACATAATTTTGGAAGATGCATTGTCTTTTAGCAAAGTAAATAGGAGGAAAAAGTATACTATTGAATCTGTAAAATAGGGCATATACTAATAGTCCCTTTAAGAGAGGTTCATGCACAGTGTTCATTTATAAAGGAAGTAGTCTTCTTTGAATGTGGAAACTGAGAGGCGTTTCTGAAGAAGTCAGGACTGAGATGACTCATAAGATATAGTTAGAATTTTCTTTACATGACAATGTGGGATGGTACTTCAAGTGAAGAGAACAGTACTTCATGTTCAAGTTATAGGCTTGAAAAGAGGAAGTAACAAGCATGACTATGCAACTTGTTAGTGGCAGCAAGGTACTAAAGTAAAGGTGTCCCTGACTAATATTCTTTTGTTCTTTCCACTCTACTTTGTGATCTTTCTGTGACTACATCGCTAATTGTAAGCCTTCAGGTGAAGAGCTACCTTTAACTGATGGCTAACTTAATTGATAACTATGTAGGAGACAACTTCCAAATAGTTTTTCCATTTACCTTCTGAACTGCTCTGTATCACCTGTATGCAGATGAGACAACTGATCCTCAAAAAGGTTGGGGAACTCATCCAAGTTCACACAGCCAACAACTGCCTGATTTGCTGTGTCAACCCCTTTGTTTTCTCTGATTGGCACTGGAGAAGCTATTTAAAGGATTTTGAAGCTGTGCCTCTGACTTGCTCCTTTATTGTTATATTGCTGCAGTATACCAAGTTCTGAAATGATACCAACTGGCATGCAACTTCTACCAAATCAACACAGCTTACTGAAAAACAATTCTGGAAGGGAAAAAATTTTAAAAAGAACTTAGAATTTTCTTTGAAGTATTGCAAGTAAGAACATTTATTGTTGAGAAAGCAATATTAAATGTTTTGGAATATACACTCATGTGTAAGTACTCTTTGGATTTACAGTTGCTTTTGAGGAAAACTATCACAGGTATCACAGCTATCTCATATTTAATGAGAGTAGAAAAATGGCTTATGGAACTAAAGTAGAAGATGTCATAGGGCCTTGGATGAAACCTAGAGTTCAAAAATCAGAAACCAATTAGAATCTAACAATTGTCCACTACTCGTCTCAGCAGCTATTCTTTTATCTGAGGGCCTCTGTCTGCCTCTGCTTAGTCTACATAAGAAGATATCTGAAGGCCTGCAACATTTGAGTTAGCATATTATAATATCCACTAGATCACTTTCCTTTGCTCCTGGAAGAAGAAATTCTGGTCTAGATGGAATTTGATGTTGATCTTGTTGTCATATTACACAAATGTGACTGCAGAGACTTTATTCTTTTTGAAAAGGGAAACCCATTTCCAGAGAAGGTTCTGGGCATACCATTCAAAAGATGGTGACTTCAGTGCATTGGGCAAAAGATTTGGCTAAATTTTTTTCTCACTAAAAGCTAAATCTCACCAAATGCTAACAGAAAATGACTGAAGTAACAGTAGGGCAGAGTATCTAGCCTGTCCCTAATTCTAAAGATTAAAACGAGCAGGCAAAATTAATATGGAAATTTAGGCAAAGAAAATTTCTTAAGGCCTGTATCAATGAATTTTAACTTAATGCTCTTTAAAACAACTGTCATGATTTCATATTCATAGTGATCTCAAGAAAATAGTAAGTACACTACTTGCTTGGTCCAACACATGTATATGCTGAATCTGAACTCCTCAGAATATTTAATCCTGTCACCTCTAATTCATCTTTCACTGCCACAACTTTACCTGTGATAGTATTGCACAATTATGCTTGATAAACAGTTCAATAACAGATTGAATCATATCCTGTCTCCTTCAAGCACCTATTTCAATTGTAATTGTATCTATCTATCTATCTATCTATCTATCTATCTATCTATCTATCTATCTATCTATTTATTTATTTATTTTTGGAGACTAGATCTTGCTATTTTTGCCCATGGAACCACAGGCTCACGTTGCCTGAGGTATCATGCATTCAAGTAATCCCCAGGCTCAGCTTCCCAGGTAGCTGGGATTACAGGTGCACGCCACCATGCCCAGCTATTTTTTGGGAGTAGGTCTTGCTGTGTTGCCCTGAGTGGGACTTGAACTGCAATCCCTAGCCCCAGCTGCTTCCTACGCTGAAGCTTACAGGCACAAGCCACCGTGCCTGGCTCTCAATTGTAATTTTAACTTTATTTAATTACTTGATTGATATCTGTTTGCCTGACTAGACTCTAAACTCCATTAATCTCTTGCCTCTAACCAAGTATTTTGTGGGTGCTCAGTACATATCTGGAGTGGGTGATCAGAATATCTGCAGAATGAATGAATAAATGATTATTTCACCCTAACAACCCTGTACAGCTTAGGTAAGAACTATTAGGAAGGAGTTTAAATCTTCCAGTATTTGTAAAAGATAAATCTGATGATTTTATTATTTTTTAACTTACAAATATTCTCAATAAATTCAAAACTACAAAATAGAAAAGCAAAAGCAGAATACAAGTCAAGTCTAATGTCATCTTCTCTTTCCACTCCTGATTCTGTTTTTCAGAATTTACTCCTCTGAAGCTTTTACTATTATCTTTCCTGATAGTTATCCTTATGCAATATTATTCGTGTTATTATACATGTTAAGTAAACTATGTTTTATTTTGATTCTTGGGCTTTTGTTTGTTTAAAAAATATTGTTATAAACAATGTGACTTCTGCCCCAATGTAGGATGGACATCTTTCTTGTCAATATTTCAGTGTATCATTAGTCAGAGAGGAGATGATCAGGAGATAATTTTGATGGACAAAATAGCTTCAGCAGAGCTTGATCTTCCTATTGTTAGTGACTGCCTAGCTTTCACTTAAAGTTGATTTGAACTGGGGTCAGCAAATTAGATCCTGCAGGTCAAATCTACCTACCACTGACTTTGTGAATAAAGTTTTATTTAAAATGGTTACGCACATTTGTTTGCCTTCACTTTCATGCTTTCATGTTAGAATTGAGTTGTTGTGGCAGAGACAGTATTCTCTGTAAAATATTCTCTGTAAAACCTAAGACATCTATACACTCTACCTTAATGAGAAAGGTTGTTGACCTTTTCTATCCCTGCTTCATCTGATCAGGACCCAGTATTAAGGACAATACAGTAGGCGCTGCCAGTTTTCTGAGACTTTGTAATCATTCAATATTTATGAATAGTTGAGTTTCTGCTTTCTTTTGACAAGTTTTGACAAGTGATCTAGGTAACTGGAAAGAGACAGAAAGAAATATGTCTAGCTTGTGTACTTGGTACTACTGTTGTTTCACTAATAAAGATCCTGTTTGTGTTTCTCAAAACCCACAGGCATATACTCATCTCCTATCTGTTTAAGTGGGCTCTTCCTAGTTCATTACTAAATAGTTAATAAACTGGAGCATAATTAAATAATACCCCACACTACCAACACTCACTAATACAATACATGAGTTATGCAATCTTACATCTCTTGCTGGAATTTATTCACAGTCAATATTTGGATAGAATACGATGCATTTTAATTTCTTAGTAGTGCAGGAGGGAATGTGGTGCAGAGAAAATTTAGTCCTTCCTGGTGGTGACAAGGCTGTAAAGGTATCCATTTACTGTGAACCTTTGCCAATGGGATAGTGAATCAGAGGCCTTGGGTTTTGTAAGAGAACTGCACTTTGCATCTTACATGTAGAACTACCCAAAATCTTGTTTAAAATGCAAATTCCAGGATGCCTGACCGAAAAATTCAGGCTCAGTAGACCTGGCTTCATTGAGCCTAGAAATCTGCTCTTTAAATAAACACTTCAGGTAATTCTGATGGGAACATTAGACAAAACTTAGAGAAGCACTGCCTTTCTTGTACTTACCCACTCCCCTCCCCGAACTCATATACCCACTAATCTTAACTTCCCTTTCTTTTCTCTACTTTCTTTTTCCTGGTCTCACACTTTATATATCAGCTACTTCAACAATGACATATGTCTCATGCCCTGACATATATATACACCACACATGACACTCAGGACCTCATGACTCCTAGTTTACTCATGCACACACACTCTCTTATGCCTTCCTCCTTCTCTCCTTTTCTTTCATGTTGTAGAATTCGACAGTACATTGTAGAATTCAGTTTTCAACCAACTTTATCATCAAATAAATTGAGGTTGCTAAACCTCGCTTTTCTTAGGAATTTTATGAATTCAGACAAACTAAGGTAGACAGACAGCTCCATATAACCTCTAGTTAAACTTGTATTTTTTTCCATGTGACAATATCTAGAACAGCTTTTGCTGAATAACCAACAACTCGGTAAATGTTGGATGAATAGAGATTGAGCAACATATCACTGAATGGACACAATGAATGAGGGCAGAGGAAATCGCCGAAATGCCGGCTGTCAAGATAATTTTTTACTTATACTAGTCTCTCCATCTCAGAAATCATGTTTATGAACTTCATTTGAAAGATGTCTCTATCAAATCTGAACTTCTCTCTGATAACATGCTTGTCTCTTACCAGATGTATCCCAACCACCAGAAGTACTACTTAATCATCAACATAGTCAAATATCTGTGACTTCTTCTATTGTTTCAATTTTTCTAAAATGGAGACATTCTTAAATGTGTGTGTGTGTGTGTGTGTGTGTGTGTGTGTGTGTGTGTGTGTGTGGTGGAAGGTGGAACAGTGAGTTTGTTCCTTGTCTATTTTTAATTAATATTTCTAACAGCTTTGAGGTAAAAACTTGAGTTCTAAAGAAATCAATGTTATATTAGAAACTATGATATTTGTGTCTTAACCAGTTGAAAATGATGTAAATTAAAAGCTATTTTTTCCCAGTGTTTGCATGTAAGGCCAGCAAGTAAGACAGAAGCATTTCAGTGATCTGGTAGTGGGATTCAATGGTTGTACATCAGTGGTTAAATCCAGGAAGATTTCTACAATTAAACCTAGTTTAAAAGGTTCTATTTAAGGCCGGGCACGGTGACTTGTGTCTGTAAGCTAGAGATCACGGTTCGAGTCCCGCCTGGGGCCTATAGTGAGACCTTGTCCCAAAAAAAATAGCTGGGCATGGTGCCACGCACCTGTTATCCCAGCTACCTGGGAATCTAAGGCTGGGGATTGCTTGAGTCCGTGGTACCCTGGGCAACGAGAGCCTGCAGTTCCACCGGCAAAAATAGCAAGACCTAGTCTCAAAAAAAAAAAAAAAGGTTCTATTTAAAAATATAAAAATAAAATCATAAATGCTCTCTCAAGAAAGTGATTTTTGAGATCTGTGTACACTGTTAAATAACTTTCAATACATTATGACCTTTGCAATTTATTTTTACCTGGATACACATTTTGAGGTGTCAAATAATGGAAAATCACAGCAAAGCAAAATAAAAACAATGTTTTCCATTTTCCAGTATTACACATTTGGGAATTAACTGAAGCTGAGTTATAAACATCCTCCCCCTTAAAGTAATAACAGCAAATGATAGTTTATGTTTAAAACACATTAGAATGGAAAAATTTATAATCAGTACATCTTTATTGTAACTTTTTAATATTTAGCATAAAACCATTTGACATTCCTGGGCAATTTTTTCAGAGTTTTTCCCTTCCTCTTATCCATTGCTGCTTTTTAGTTAAAATCATCTGTGATTTGTGGGTATGCCGGAGGTTATCATGAGTTGGAGGAAGAACTTAAAGCTTGGTGGTGGGTAAAGTCGCTAAGAACTCATTATTCATTTTCTTCCCACACATCTTTTTTTTTTCTTTCATTTGGAATTAGATTTTTTCCCCAAAACAAAACCAAACAAAACATGAGAGGGGAGAAGGTAAGCTCTTAGAAAGAGGTAACATGTGAGTGATTGGAAGCTAAATGGAAGGAGGAGAAAGATGAAGAGGCGATGAGAAGAAAAGGCCAAGAAAATGAGCAGCTAATGGGAGCAAAGGCAGAGGGAGGTTTGGCAAAGTAATCACTATTTTTAAATACTCTTGAGACTGCTTTAAAAGTAAAAAAATCAATTCCTCTTCTAAAAGATCCCCACCCACAGTTACTTTCATCCTCCCACTCTGGAAAGAGTAATGCCATGTGCAATTGTATAGAAACACTGAAAGATAAAAGGCCCCATTTAAAAGCAGGTGTGAGGCATTTGAGTCCCTATTCCTGACACAAACTGCCATGTGCCTCCAGTGCTCACAGAAGTCCCTGAATTGCCTCTGAAAAAGCAATGCCTTCTGGTCATGTTGCTTTCTCAAGTCACCAAAAACAACAGTAACTGTGCTTATTAAAGGTTTCATTAACCAGACTATGGTCTTGTAGTGTTTTGTTGGTCCTCACAAGGGTGAGGATACCATGTTATCTTCACTTTAGGAAGAAGAACTGAGTCTTCATGAGACAATTTTCTCAAGAATATTTGTTGGTGGTTTACATTAGAACTCAAGTCAAGGTGTGTGTATGTGTGTCAGTGTGACTCTCTTTTTTTATTTAACTTTGATATATGTTTAGAGTTGCAAAAAAGTTTAAGCACTGTATGAGGAACTCTCTCTACACACTTCTCTCAGGTTCTCCAGTTATCAATACTTGACTGACTGTGCTTTGTCATGTTTTCTTTCTTTCCCCTCTCAATTTTTTTAATCCTGTAATCTTTTGTTTGTTTGTTTTTAATTATTTTTTTAATTTTTTAAATCTCTACATCAGTTAATGGTTTTGGGGATACCCCTGTCCCCCTGACACCCCCTCTATTTACTCAGACCTCTCTCTCTGTTGTTTATTAAATCTGTGTTAACTACTTTAGTCTCTTTCTTTCCTGTGGCAGTGTACTTTCACTGGGTGAGGGACTGTGTTCTTGGGACACATGGTAAATTGTGCTGGTAGGTTTTCATTTGGCAGCATTGGGCAGCATATCCTTGCATTGGGCAGCCAGTTTGTGATTATTTGTAGTCACAGAGTCAGGGCATCAGCCTCACAGCAAAGTGGCAAATAGAGGGAGAAGAGATGATCTGCAATGGCCATTCACAGATGCCTGTACCCATGGAGAAATTTCTTCACCAACAAAGACAGGGCAAGGACCCCTAAACAGATACACCAGAACTATAAGGCAAAGAAGCAGCAAAACAACACAATAATCCTATAATCTTTAAAAATCAGATTGCAGGTACCATGTCCCTTTGGTTTGAATGTGCAATTTAAAAGAAAAAAATAGGAGGGGGAAGTTATCTGAGGTAGCTATATACCTATCAAGCTAGGAAATTAATATTGAGAAAAGGCTATTTTTCTTGTCTTTTTTTCCTGTTCCATGGTGTACTCAGGTCAGAGGTGACATTACTTGGCATATCTCTGCCCTTGAATGTCAAACTAGCCTCACTCTTAGTCTTTCGTGATCTTGACTGTTTTTAAAGTATGGACCTGTTTCTTTCCAGACTGTTTCTTAATTTAATGTGATTTTTTCCATGATTAGAATTAGATTTTGTACTTGTGACAGGAATGCCACAGAAATAGTACTGTATCTTAGTGACGTTAATCAGGAGGCTCATGATGTCTATGTGTCCCATTGTTAGTGAAGCTTGTTAAATTTGATCACTTCATTAATGTGGTGTCTGTCAGATTTCTCCTGTGCAAAATCACATAGTTTTCACTTTGTGATTTAATACATTCTTATGTGGAGATATTTTTAAGTAACTTAAATATCTTCTTTCTTATTGTACTTTTGCCCCTTCATTTAAAACTTTACTAATCCCCTTTGCCTCAAACACTCTTTGTGAATTATAGAGAACAATAGTCCTATAAGTTTGCTCACAGTAGAAACAAACTTTAGTCAGATTACTTTAGGAAATATTCTATAACAAATCCACCAAATCTTCACAATCATGTTAATATAGCAAAGGCTCTGATAGACTTCATGGTAAAAAGAAACCTGTTTAACTTTCCTCAAACCAGTGACTCCCAAACTCTCTTGAACATTGCTTTGAGATGTCATTTTAAATAATACAGATGAAGATTTAAGTGACTGATTCCAAGTCACTCTTTTTTTTTTTTTTTTGCAGATTCCTCTTTTGTAACACTGATTCTTACATTTGTGAAACTTGACTGAGGAACTCAGTCACAGCTGGTTACTTTATACCCCTAGCCCATTGGTCTACCATTCAAAGACACTTCCATTTTAAGTATAGCAATTTATTATTCCATTGGTTATCTTGACAGGCAACCTGCTATTTCATAGACGACCTGTCAGCTCTTGCTAAATGCCTTTATTTCCTGTGTATCATAAATATGTTTTCAGTTTTTTCTGGTCATAGGCACTTGGTTTCCAATCTTGTTATGGTTTCTGTGAGTTTGAATTGGTGACATTTCAAAGGAATGGAAATGGGCTATTATGTTAGTCTAGGCCAAAATAAATTTTGGTTGAATCAATGTTCTAAGAGGCTATAAATGCATTATCTTAGTAAATAGACTAGCTCATCCAAGTGAATACTAGTAAAGGCACCATAGGTTTTCATGAATTAGAATTCTGGGAAAGTTAGAAGAATTACTAGGAAAGAGGGCAGTAGAATATCAGAACTGAAAAGCTGAAGAAAGTAGTGGGGGAAGGGAAAATACCAAAAGGATTAAACTTTTATATTTTCTACAAACGAAAAAAGGATGACCTTAAAGTGAAAGCCATTTTTTCCTTATAAATGATAAGCAGGAGTTCCAGAAACACTAAATCATATAGCTGATGTAATATGTCTATTGTCTATGAAGCTGGGTCAGGTATTGATTTAAATGCCTTTGCGATGGAAGCTTATTTTTAAAATGTAGTCATTTTATAAGATGACTAAATGAACAAATTTTAATTTGTTTTCATTTACAAGTTAGTATTTGTTATGCTCTGGGGAGGCAGGGATGCATTGGGATATGTTTTAACTCAAAAGAGCTTATAATTTACTAAGAGAGAGAAGAATAAACATGAAGGTGCAACCGTACCATAGGAGAGTTAACACTGTGGAAGTTTACAAACAAAGGAATAATTCCATAAGAGCAATCAGCAAATATTCCAGACAAGAAAAAAACAAAATGAACAAAAGTTTGTTTTGGGGATTTGTTAGTTAGCTCTTTTGCAACACTACTTTATAATAAACCACAACAAAACTTGGTGTCTTGAAACAATAGTCATTTATTTGTAAGTCATATCTCTGTGAGTGAGCGAGGCTAGGTTGGTCACCTGACATCAAGTTAGGTCCATGTACTTCTTATCCTCTGAGATCTAGGAGAAACCAAGACTGTAGTCTTCTCATGGTGACAGGCAGGAGTGCCAGTCATATTTCAAGCCCCTACTCAAGTAACATTTTTTAACATCCCATTAACCAAATCAAATCTGATATCAAAGAAATAAGGAAACTTACCCCTCCCAGGGAAGGAAAGTGAGGAGAGATTATTTCCTGAATAATAATCAAATCTGCTTTAGTGGGGAATAAAGCATTATTGTGTGTCTGGAGAACCAAGTAGCAGGATGCAGGTCCTAGAAGAGATATGGAGGTCACAGATAAGGGGGGAGAAAGGGAAGAATAATATTATAAAGAACAAACATGGAGTCAGTTGGGATCCACAGCATGGAGGGGAGATGAAAGCAAGGAATACCTGTTCAAAACTTTTGTTTACTAGGATGATTTCAATATATTTTAGAAAAAATAAAACAGATTTAATAGAATAAAAGCATCAATTTAATTATAAATATGTAAGGAATAAAACAGAGGCACTTAATAGTATCTCTTAAAGAAATGAGGGCAGGGGAGAAAAGAGTATTTGAATTGAGAGTGAGCAAAAGTAAAAGATGCACAGATGTGATATCTATAAAGGTGTATATTCAAAGGAGGAAGATTTTGGGGTTATTTAGTGTTCCAGGATAATGAATCATGTAAGATGGAAAGAGTGCTGTCATCTTTGTCTTTCATTCAACATAAGATGTTTTATAAGATGATAAGGCAAGGTTAATAACTAAGGCAATTCCTTCTCTTGAGAGTTTTGTTATATGCAAACTTGTAAATATGATATCTTGAAGGGGTACATGATACTCTTGAATCTTGAGATCACCCCTACTACTTAATATGCTCAAGGGACTTTATTTTCAAACATTAGATGGGGGGTACAATATTTACCTGCATAGTTAACAAGCAACTTACTAACACAGTCAGTCACTTGAGTTGTTAATTAATGTTTAATTTTTTAATTGCTCACACCTGCAAAAATTTCCTCCAATAGGAAAGAAGACCTAGCCTCAATCCTGAACAATTGGAGTTGGGTTTCTCGTTTCTGAGTGTATAAGCAATTGCAGCTTCTGTTATTCCTGTGATTTAACAGCATGATACATTTATCCATGGACTATATACTGGCCATCAGTTTAGAATATGACATGTTGAATCCAATAGGACAGATGGTAGGGGAGATGACTGAATGTCTCCCCTCAAGCAGCAACTGTTGTAACCCAGAAGAGAGGGCATGCATTAGATGAAATCATGAGTAATGAAAGTATTACATTCTGCATTGGCAGAGTGCTTGATTGTACACTGTCAGCAGAGGATGCTACCAAGGATGCAAAACAGAGAATGCTGCCAAGGTTAAGAGCACACGCTTGAGATCAGATGTGTGAGTTTGAATCCTGGGCTGTCAGCTACTAGCTCTTTGACTTTGGACAAGAGTTACTGGCCATTTCTGTGACTCTATTTCTTTATCCTTTCAAATGGTGATAATAATATTGGGTACTTCAGAATTATATAAAAATTAAGTAAATGTGTTCAGCAAATTCTGCCACATGATCAATATGCACAAACTCTTCAACTCTTCTGTGTTATTGTTTCTGTCATTGGATTGGCTGGTGTTTTTGTTTTGCTCTTTTTTTTGTATAATCCCTCATTTTCTCCTTTTTCCAGCTCCTTGCAAGTTAAGGATTTTTTATATTAAATTTCCCCAATAGCATGGTCCTTGGTTGACTAGATAACTGGGAATTAGAGTCAGAAGTGGGATAAGATGGAGCAGTTGAGAAGAGGGGAAAAAATCTGTCCTGGAACATATGGGCTGAATGGAAAAAATGACAGGACTCCTAGATTTTACTTCTCTCTCAGTCCTCAGTGAATAAGAGTGCCAGTTTTGAGGTTATTCACTCATCCTTTTCTTCAGATCTTTTTGATTGTACGATGTGTTATAATTGATGGGCCATAGGGAACTTCATCATGACTGCCTTATCAGGATTCCACTACCTCTTAGCTGAGAGACCTTGGGCAAATTACTTACCCTTTGTTTGCCTCAGTTTCTACTTATATAAAAACACCAAAGATTCTACTTCCCTGACAAGATTGAAATAAAGATTAAAAACTTGGAGTGTACTTGCCAAGGTCCCTGGCCACACAAAGAGTAAACTCAAGCTTCAAGCTGTAGCAAATGAAGAATGGCTCACAACTCCACCTACTGGACCTTGGGCAACTTAATTAACATGTCTTGCATATATCTTAATTTCCCCATCTTTAAAAAAGAAGCAAGGTAATACTTATATCATATAGCTATTGTGAAAGATGAAATAAGGTAATATGCCTGAGGTCTTTAGGACAGTGGCTGGGACAAGGAAAACAGTGTAGAGGGAGCTGTTTCTGTCATTAATTATCAATATGCTAGAAGCGATGTTAATTTTACTTGCAATTCAGAACAGGACGCTCCAGTCCAAGAGGGACAGACAGGGTACTCCATAAGCTTAAAGAAATGCAGAGTTATGAGGAACTCAGTTTGACCTTGTTTGCAGATGTGTTCAACTTATTCAGATTTTAGTAATTGGCTTATTTTCCCTGACTATCCAGCCACAGTCAATATACAAAAGTTACTTTTTTTCCCTCTGAGTGAGTATGTTTTCTTCATGACTCAAATTAATAATGTATCCCTCTGTCCCACTCTCAACTGCCCATGGCTAAAAGTCTAAGAGAGTGCTTCATGGAAATGAAATGGGTAACTCTGAGCTGTGTGCCAAGAAAAAACACTTGTCTGACTTAGTGTTGCATAATCTGGGCTGATTTTAGTTACTAGACCAACAACATTAGTAATGGTATAAAATGTGCCAAAAAAAAAAAAAAAAAGAGCAGACGGTAAATGATTATCTGCATATCTGATAAGCAGAGACACAAGAAGCTAAGGAAACATGTTCTGTGTCTTATTCTCACATCAGACTCCAGGAGCTGACTTTCAGACCAAGATACTTTGCTGCTGCCATACTTTCCCTATTCAATTTTAGGTGCCTTGCTTATAAACTCATCACTTGCCTAGGTAATTATCTTGCCTTCCTAATTATCAATGCACCACAAGGTCAATCATTAAGTTTTTCTGTTAGGAGTTGCATGTGGAATGAAAAAGAAATTGAGACAGAAGAGATGGATAGCAATCTGTGAGGCTAGCCCACAGAACGGGCATCCTAGGAAGCATGTCCAGGTCCGACTTTAATGAAGTCGAGATGCCACTTATATACCCCAGCCAGGAAATGTTACAATGATGTAATGAGGAAGTAGCAAAGCCTACATGACATGCATCCAGCAGAATGTGGGGATGCATGGTAACAGGAAAATTTACCTTTGAAGGCAACAGTCATCACTAATAGGTCATATGTCTCTTGGGACATTCCATAGAGGTTAGAAAACTGGGTTACAGGTGAGAGATGTGCTATCAACCACCCTCTAGTGTGCCAGAAGGGGCTAGAGAGATAGGAGGTGTTCCTCTTATCTCACGCTCCATCTCTCAACCTGCTTCCAAATTCCACATTTTCCCACAATAGGAAGTTAGTGAAGTTTAACTTCCCTTCTCTGTCCCAAACCCCCTTCTCTTCTCTCGGGAATCATTTACCCTGAGGAGAGTCAGGAAACCTCACAAACATTGGTGTACATCAAAACTGTCTAGGAATCTGATTAAACACAATCTTGGGATGGTCCTCTGAGGTCTTGATTCAGTAGATCTGAATGGTCCCTGGATCCCATATTGGGGAGTCATGTTTCTAAAAATATTCACTTTGGTGCCCCAATGAGTGGTGCTCCTTGTGACTTGTGCTTATTGATAAATTACCCCAGACTTATCTGCAGACCACCCAGACAGCAGCCCCCTATGCAGAGTGCAGAGTTTGTAAAATGCACTAGGATGGTGGTATTTCAATAATGACAGTTACCTGCGTTTCTATGAGGAATGGGCTGCTGTGTGGAGAATGGCATCGAGGGTCTGCCAAACCAGTTCTGCCCCACTGCTGAATTCCACTTCAGCCCAAAGACTTTTTTGTGTCTGTCCTTCATTTACAGTAATGACTACATTCAAATAAAAAGATTTCAAGACCAATTTGCTCTGAAAATACCAAAGAGAACAAGGCAGACATGACAGACGTTGTCTTTGCCATCACAGTTTCTGTTGTGGAGAGTAGACAGACAAAGCAGTAGTTAAGTGCTTATAAAAGGATGACAGCTTATGGTTAGCACTCAGAAAAATCAAACAGGTTGGGACATAAAATGAGATAAGCAGAAGTCAGTACCCCCCACCCCCACCCACCCACCCAAATTAATAATGAATACCATGCAATAATTATGATCTTAGTACATTTCATTCATCTGTCATCAGTGGTATGGTCTGTGGAGAATGCTCACTAATTATTTGTTGACAGAACCAGTGGATGAAGGCATGATTCTTTATTGAGCATCAGCAATGTACCAGAAATTATTATAAACTGCTGTTACAATGCCCTGCAATATAAAGACATGCAGCTCACACTTCCATTGTCATTTCTTAGGATTATCTGCATCTGAACACCTGGAATTTAAAAATACTGATATCAGATCTACCTCTACCTGGCAGGTTAGTGTGTGGGGTAAGTACCATAGATCTTCCTGGATGATTCCTCACCCAGGGCCAAGGACAGAGATACCAAGTTGGCATTTGCAAACTATTATGGTTAGCAGGCTTTGAGAGGGAGGCATTAGGTAGCAAGAGGGATGCGTGGACTAGCCTGGAATGCTGCATGGAAGAGGGACATCTGTGACATTCATCTAAAGGAGAAAAACAAGTTGGGTAAATAAGGATGAGGAAAAAATGTGGACCAGGAAGAAGATTTAATATCATAAATTTGTATTATATATCACCCCATGATAATCCTGTCTTTTCTAGGACGCTGTGTATATGAAAGACTTTGGAAAGGTACAAACCCTTCTACGAATATAAAGTATTATTATTTTATGGCTTCTGTTTGAGGGAATCTAAGTTGATTGATAGGTGAGGAGGATGAATATTTGATAGATAGGGAGTGAGCTGCATAGCACAGAGTATCTCTGAGAAGGAACTTCACTAGCATCACAGCAAAGCTCTCCCTTTGCCCTAGGGTTCAGAATGTTGTGATTAATTGAATTATTTAATAGGAAATAACCATTAATCTGAAAATCTCTCTACAATACATGCTTCTTTTGCAATCCAGGACTAAAGTTCCATAGGGTCCAGGCCTTCACATATCTTTTTTCCTGGTTTGCTATGTCCCAGAGCATGCTTTACATAGTGCACTGCTCAGGTAGTGTATGTGATCAAAAAAAGTAATAGACATAGGAAAGTAAGGTTTGGAATGCTATCAGGAAATGACTAGATTTTTTGCCATAAATTGTGGCAAGTTGGAAATAAACTGCATAAAATATTTTAGAAATATTTTGTTATCACTTCAGACTATTTTTTTTAATCATGGTTAATACATGAATACTTCTCATTGTAAAAATAATTATTTTGAATTCTATAAACTAGAGTTTTCCACTGTCATTATCATTATTCTTTGCTGTTTTCAGACTCTCCAGCCTAATGTGGGTGCTTTGGATGCAGAGTTAGGCTTACTGAAAAAATTGAGGTAGATGTGTCCCTTCAGGAAGCAAACAGCATTTTAAGCTTAGAAATAGACATTGGAATCATTCAATAAATACTTTATGGAATGAACAAATAAATGAGTGAAAGTGAAAAAATGAAACTAAACTTGTACCTCCTCAGATCACTGTCTCTAATATGCACTACCTCTAAAAGTTTTGACTTAAACTTGCTGCTATTTGGTGAGGACAAGAATTTGTTGGTCTAATTGGAACATTAATCTAGATAACAGGCTCTAACTGGGTGTTTAATGATGGAATGGGACTGTCAGGGGGAAATTCCCAATGCCCTCAACACTTGAGCCTTCATGGTGACTAAAAAGAAAGTGTGAGGAGTTGCTGTGTAAGTGACTTTAGCAAGATACATGGTCTTCCCAGATCACTATCTACCAAATAACAAAAGCAATTGCTAAGTTAAGCTGTGATGAGCCAGATGGTACCTATGGGGTCTCTTGATAAACGTGACTAACAAGTCCTTTAAGTTGCACGCCCTGTAAGAAAGAAGCAAAGGGAAAGAGAGGGTTCTTCACTTTCCCCTGTTAAATCAGAATGTGGCGTTGTGACTGTCCCTCTATTTTCAGTAAGATTGCCATTCGTTAGGAAAATGAGTTTTCCTGTCATGTGCATGTGAATAGTGAGTTTTCCTGTCATGTGCATGTAAACGCTTATTCATTCATTCAACAAATATTTATAAAGACATTTTTTTTGTGAATGCTGGAGTGTGGACCTTGGGATAAACTTTCATGTGTGACTAGCAAAATAAACTCATAAGGGCTATTGTTTTAGATATAAACTTGGTTTTTATCATTTCAAACTTCACACTGAATTGCCGGAACAGATGATTAGAGACTGAGTCGTAGTCTTCTTTCTGCCAGGTTTAGGTGCTCTTAGCAACTGTGTCTTTTTCTTGAACTGTTCATATGGCAATGGTAGAAGATTGGAGGTGGTGTATCTGTTATAAAGCACTTGATTAAAAAAAAAAACTTGAAGTATCTTCCTCTGTAATAGGCACTAAATAAGAACAGGAAAATAATACAAAGTGTCAATACACACTGGTCAAGGAACAAAATCTAACCTATAACAATTTTTAGTTGACAGTACAAGGCAGCATATTATTATCTGAGCAAAAGTTTTGTAAAGATTTGTAGAGAGAGGAAGAACAATAGGGCCAAAAATAACGAAACCTGTGTCTCATTATCCCGGTGATTCAAACATGCACTAGTGGACTTGAGAATATAATACAGACCTAGAGACAGTGACAAAGTATTTTAACTAGTAAAACCTTAATAATTAACTTTGAAGGTGTTTTTTCCCTCTGCTGCAAGAAGTTCTCCTGGAGGTAGACAGCAGCTACATTACTCATTTCATCTGCTTTTTAAACTGACTGCCCTATTTTTTGACATCATGATCAAATTCATGGTGGTAAGAATAGTAGAGGGTGGAACCAACAACATCTATTCCTTTTATTGAAAAAACACACTTCCTCACAATACCCTTTCCCCCCACCCAACCAATTTTCATTCATTTCTCATCAACAAGAACATTTATTGTGGTAGACACACATGCCCACATGGCTTCAAGGAGGATTGTGAGGGTGAATGGTTAATCTGTCAAGGCATGGAGATAAACAACAGAAAAAGAGCTGGAATTTAGAGTTCCTGCTGCAGAAAGTTTTGTAGCAATGACAGTCAAAAGAAAATAAAAACCTGGAAGTCTAAATTTGAGTGTCACCTTGTCTCTGACCAGGTTATATGTCCTTGTGTAAAACAAAGCCTTGATTAGGGGTTATCTCTATTTTAAGATATTTTCTTTCTGTGATTTCTCAGATACTTTTGTCATGATTAAGAACTTGATCATTCTAGGTAATTTAAATACTTACTATGCATGACTTCTTTCGATTCACACTACTACTCTGTAAGATCATCACTATTGTTCTCTCTATTTTACAGAGGAAAGCTATAGGATTAGGGGCAAGTTAAGTAACTATCAATTGGTGTTATAAGGTGATTGTGTGAGGATTCATCCCAATGTGGTTGACACCAGAGCCTGTTCTCTTAACTTATAATGTTTTAGCTCATTAGGAAGCTTCACATTCTAATGAATTCTGTTTCTGCATCATAGCAATACACCCACCTACCCTCACACAGACACACCCACACGCAGACACACCCACAAACCCACCCAACCCCCCCACACACACACACCAGATATTTTAATGGTTCTTATTTTTCGAAAACTTTCTAGTTATGTCATTCACAATAAAATGGTTGGAGCTAGAAAGAATCATGTTAGCGGAAATAAGCCAAAAAGAAAAAGAGAAATATGGGATGGTCTCACTTATATGAGGGCTACAGGGAAAAAAACAAACAAATGAATACGAAAAATTTAAAACTGCCAACAGAATTGAAGCATAGAGCAAGAGAGGGGGAGAGACTGTAAAATGGGGGAGGAGGAGGACACAAGAGATAAAGATGGTTCATGGGTGACAAGGTGATGGGTTAGACAATGATGTAATATGTGTGTGTGTGTGCAAGTAATAAAAAAATGGAAAAAAGTTATAAAGCCATTAGGTTATAGTTAAAAAATAACTTTCTAGTTTGCATGTGAAAAGTCTTTCATCTGTGAGTGGTTCACATTGTGCCTGATCTGTGTTCTGCTGAACAGTTAAGATCAGGAGTGATTACAGTGTGCTATAATAAATTTGAAGCCTTCTTTGTTTTCATTTGAATCCCACTGTGTCACTTGACAGATAAGTGGCATAGTGAAAGCTACGAATATCTCTAAGTATCATTTTATTCAAAATCAATGGGAACTTACAATATTAACCAATGAATTTTTTGATGAGGAATAAATGTGCTTGTGAAATATCTAATATCGTACCTGTTGCTTTATCAAGTAATTGATAAATAATTGTGGTATTGATTAAAGTGCTATATAAAAGTGTAAATATAAATTAAATTTGGGCTATTTTGCAAATACTGTATATGTTTTGACTAGTATGTTCTCAAATAGATCTTCTGCATCCTCAGTGTGTGTTTCTGTGTTTATACACACAAAGAAAAGTACACCTGCCTTTTTGTGCACACAAATACACATACACATGCATAAGTGGTTTGATTCAGGTCCACACTATAAGCCCAAATCAGCTGTAGCTACCCAGCTATAGGTTCCAGTTCTGTTGGTGGTTCATAAGGTAGATTGTGTCTAACTTTGACCACCCACATTCATGTCTAATTATAATTACATATTTATCTTAGTCAATATAGATCTAAACATCATAAAAATCCAAACAGAAAGGAAGGTTATAAGAAGAAAAGTGAAAGTCTCCTTTCTTTCTCCACTGATAGATTGGCTTTCACTCCCACACCCACCCCAGTATTATATTGGGAAGTTTCTTTTATAACTGTTTGCAAAAGAATTTATCAACAGTAGACAAAATTATTCAAAGAGAGCTTCATAAAACTTTATTTAAATTACACATTATAATTCCTCTTCACAGCTTGCTTTTTTGCATCATGGTATATTGAAGAGCACACCCACCTTGTTCTTCTTAATGGTTCTACAGATTGCAGCGTACTGACTCAAAACAGATTTCACCTAATTAATGGCACATGGGTTCTTTCAGGTTTTTTTTTCTTTCAATATAGTAGTGCTACAAAGAACATTCTTGTGCATTAGGAATATTTTTGCAATGTTAATTCTTACAGATCTATAGGGAAAATTCTTTGTAATAAATTCACTGGTTGAAGGTATGCAAATTTGCCATTCTGATAAGAAATTGCCACATATGCAATGTCTAGGAAATAAATTTGCCATTCTGATTATCAAATTTCCCACATCCAGGAAAGGCCTATACCCTATTTCCCTTATAACTATCATATATGAGAAAAATCTCTTGCTCATTCTTCCCCTCATTTTCATTTGTAATCTCTCATTTGAAAAATCAGTGATGTGACTTTTAGGTTGATTTTATTTAGCAAGTGCTCAGAGTTTTGCCTGTAGTATTTTCTGAGAAGGGAGACTTGAATTGTGGTGAATACAGGGAAGTCATCAATCTGACTCTATACCTGAACTATTTCCCTAATTACAGAAATTTGATATGTAGTAATTGTATATCTGGACTTGCCATTTTCTTCAAAAGGAAGTTGTTGATGATGATGATGATGATGATGATGATGATGATGATGATTTTTCATACATTCAATCTCATCAAGCAATTGTCAAAAAATGTACCAAATATCTAGAGAATTGATACCAGATATCAGGGAAGGCTACTGTGTTCTATATAGCTGCAACTTGAGTGGCCTTCAACACCCACTTCCAACAGTTTATGAAAATTCAAATTTCTCTCCATTCTTCTAATAAATTTGTCTGATTCCTTTCTCCAGATCTCTGATAGTGTATTGCCTTCATTCAACATGTTATAAGTTGTCCATATTTATCTATAGTAGTCCTCTTCCCGAGTACCCCTCACCTGTGGAAAGTTCTGCCTCCTTCTCTGAAGACTCTATGGCCACTAGCATCCAAGCCCTTTGATACTCAACTCTGAAGTTGTTTAAAGGCTTTAAACAGTATGATTGATATGTTCTCTCAAATAAATTTTAGAGCCATAAAAAATACACAAAAATGCTTCAATCTCATCATAAGTACATTCCTTTCATCATGGTGGGAGCTTTTCCCTTACAAAGAACATTCCCGAAGCATTTTCTACATTTTTTGTTTTAATTAGCTGTTATTTAGTTGTAAGATTATTAAAGGAAGGTCTCCTTGGGCTAAATACAGCACGTTGTCAAAGGAAAGAGTATGATGTTTTGGGAAGAGAAATCTAGGGTTAAATTCTTGTTCTCCCTTTACTTTTTGTGTATCAGAGCAATTTAACTTATTTTTTTCTCAAGAATCTAAAGGGAATACTTACTATGGATTGTTTTTATCCTCAAATGCCAGGTATTAGTACAGGGCTCCAAAAGTAGGGGTGTGCTCAGAAAACAAGTGTTATCACTATGACTTGAGCCCACTCTAATGGTCAGTATCATTGAATTGTAAGTTCTGTGTTTTATTAGTCCATGTGTAAAATATTCTTATTATTCATTGTTTTAACACTTCCTTTTCTTAACCGCATGGCAAAATGTCTAAAGGAAAGATCCTGTCCTATTTTCTATCCTGTGCTGAGCACACATTAGGTACTATCTATTTCTATCCTGCGCTGAGCACACTCAGTCAACAGCTACCGATTGGTAGATTATTGATTCATAATCTTTTTCAGATCTGAAAATTCTTCCTTTTTTTCCATCCTCCTAAGGAAACTGAAACTCACTATATATGAAAGTATTTGATTTTTTTCCAACCTGCCTTACTTTGAGTCAGGTTTCTGTATTCTGACAAGAGACGTATCTCTTTTTTTTTTCTTCATGGGATAAATCAATCTTTCTTATTTCTTGCTCTTTTCCAAATTCCCTTTTGTAAGTCTTTTCCTTTCTCTCCAACACATAACTGTTTTCCCTGTTCTGGTTGAAATTCATCTCTAGCATCATAAACATCCATATTTCTATGTGATTTTTTCTGTCTACTCTCCCTCCAGGTGATATATTCACCTTGTTTAAAAGAAAGCATCATTTGTTTCCGAGCATCTGATCTGAATAACAGTGAAATGTTTATTTAAAATTAATGCTCTGAGCAAAGAACCCTCTGTTTACTTGACTTGTAATATTTTAATATTTAACATGCTATGATGTAAAACTTGTGGAAGAAAAATATGCTGGTGTGATCTGGTTGCCTAACAATTTACATTCAGCTGCAATATTTTATTTGCTATAATTACTCACTGACAAAACAGGGAATTGAAATGCAAAAATATAAAATGCTCTCGGTTTGCATTTTATTTTGGAATGTGAAAAATTCTCAGTTCTTGAGAGAGAGAGAGAGCATAAAAAGGGAAACCTAGATTAGTCAGATATCCTTTTCTACAATCCTACTCTGCAGCAGTAAGAGTCAAACCAGAGTGATAACCATCGGCGTTTCAGAGTGTTTTTTTTTTTAACTGAAATATGTGATGTGGACTTAAGGTTGGAGGGCAAGGTCTGGGATCATCACATTCCATTTCTTACTCAAGAGTCCCCCATGATTTTGCATAGGTCCTTTGACTGCATAGCGCCTATAGATCTGCTCTTAAGCCATTGAAGTTTCTTGAATGCAAGGTAGGATTCCACTGGGCTTTTGTTAAAAATGCCAGGCTCTGGTACTCTTTACTCCTCTGTTATTTGCACTCTTGAAAGTTATGGATTTCAATGGAGTTGTGGATCTGAGCAGAGCAACGCAGCCAAAACTTAAACACTGTGTGTACCAACCAATAACTCACTCCCCTTGATTTCTACCTAGTACAAAAGCCCTTCCCTAGATTCAGAAGTGGATCTCTTATGCATTCAGATCTTAGCTGCTACATACATTTGCTCCACCCTCATCTGTAGTTTCAAAAATCAAAAGCATCTGTTTTTGAGATTCTGAATAGAATCGCCACAATGCATTTTTGCAGGAAGTAATTGACAGAGGAAATCAAAACAAGATTTATCTTTCAGTTCCCATTGTGCTCAACACGTACTCTCTACTTTAAAAAATGAAAGGAAAAATAGAGGGAAAAAATGATTTTTTGTATCACATTGGGGAAAGGAGCAAAAAGTATTATTACATTGTTAAAATCTGAAAATGACCAAGACAGTTGTATATTGATTTCTTGTAATTAAAAATGTCATTTTTCTCTTAATAAAGTATGTTTTCCCCAGATGTACAGCTGTTTTCATGTAACCTATTCAAAATTTCTTTATGAGAGAAAAAATATAAAAAACAGTTTATGAAGAATAGTTATAATCCTTCCCAATATTTCCATCATATAAAGAAGTTAATGCAACAGTTAATCATTACATAAATCACGTGTTGGCAGGAGTTCAGTAACATTCTTAGAAATAAAGACAGTGTTTGTTATGTGGTACATAATGAAAAAGATAGCTTTCTTCAGATAATCAGTACCACAGGATTTAGTGATCCTTAACTAGTTCCCAAGTATTGACTCAGTGATCTAAATTCATATTAATTTAATTTTAGCTAAAAGTTGATTTTTGAGTTGAAGAATTTTTTTTTTACAGAGAAAGAATGTGTATATAATATGAGGATGGGTTTTAGCATGCATCTTATCTTTTAGTATAATTGTAACATTTCTAATATTTATTTTATGATTCAAGAAAATCATAAAGTTCACCAGAATTAAAGATGTCACTTTCCTATGACCATATTTTCAAAATAAGAAGATGGCTAGACAGCTACTCATTTTTCTCTGTCCATCTGGGCACGTTGTCTGGCAAAGGAAAAAAAAATTCACAGAATCTGAGAGTTGAACAATTGAACTGTTCTCTGTAGGTGGCACATTATGCAACCAACTACCTACTGAGGTCATGTTGAATTACACTCTACTATTTAAAAAAAATAGATACTATAATTTGATGAATATATTGCAAAGTTACATAGAGTCTTCTTCTGGCAAGAGTAAGCAGCAAAATCTGAGGAAAATATGCTATCATCACTTATAAATTTCATGTTCACAGAAAGTTTCTGGTATTTTATATTTTCTACCTACCTTTAATTCTTTGCTTACTTAGTTCTTATACCTTCAGAAAGCCTGAACTCTGACGTCGAGATCTTTCTGCACCATAACCTTTCTGCCTAGTCTTGCCATGTCATCTGTTTCCCATTTCCCAGTTAACAATGTTTCATGTATTTTATGTGACATTTCTATGATGTGTCATTATGAGAGGGCATTACATATTTATCATGCTGTGTATTCCTCTTGTACTGAAAACCACCTTCAGAATCCTTAATATGGTGTCCTTAGGAACCAATGGATTAGAGTTGATTTGTGTGGAGTTGGTAATCCTATATGTGTTTATCACTAACTTAGGTAATTCTGAGACTGGGTTTTGGAATCAGGAGAGATATTATTTCTATCAAAAGGAAAATCAGGAGATATTATTTTCATAGTGGTAAAAATGCATAATATAAAATAAACCATCTTGATCATTTTTTAAAGGATACTGTTCAGTGGTATTGAGCATACTTGCATTGTTGTGCAAGTGGTATTGGGAAATCACCATTTTCTGAATTTTTTCATCATCTCAAACAGAAAGTACATCCATTAAACAGGATCTCCCTATCCCTTCTCTCCCAGCTATTGGTGACTTATATAGTACTTTTTGTGTCTATGATTTTGAGTCTCTCATGTAAGTGGAACTGTACAATATGTGTTGTTTTTTTTTTTTAATTTCATGTATTTGACTTAGTGTGATGTTTCCATGGTCCATTTTATAAGATGTCTCAGAATCTCCTTCATTTTTGAAAATGAATAATATTCTCTTCATTTGGATGTATGTATATGTGTATCACTTTTATTTATGCAAGGACTAGCATTTTAAGCCAGGCAGTCTAGCGTATAAAATATATGGCAATGCAGGTTGGTGGCATAGGAAGGCTCAGATGTAACAGATTGACAGAGTTTATATTCAAGATGCTTCTAGTGCTCTACTTAGTTGTAGTATGTATGACCACTGTATTTTGAATTAACTTCCTAAATCTCATCTTGTCATCAGTCACATCAGGACAGAATAATACCTCTAACAGGTCTGTGGGGATTTAATAAGAAATAAGGCATAAGAAGTGCCTTGCCAGGCACAAAGTAGGTATTTAGAAAATGAATAACATTTCTTCTCTAACCAAATATTCTCCTACTCCCAAGGCTCCCATCCATGAGAAAAATGACGAAGTACTTAATAAGATAGCATGTTTATTTTATGGCATAAAGAAAAAGAGAAAAGCAAAAATTAATATAGGAACTTTAGTTCCAAAGCATGGACTTGCAAACCATTAGGCAGGAGTGGCAAGAACCTAAAGGAGTGTGGCCCCCAGGAACTTGACCACTACTAGTTTGTTCTGTGAACCAGAGATGACAGGCTTTATGAATCCTGTTGATTTTAGGAGAGAAAGGACAGCAGACCTTTCTATCTGCAAAGTTGAAATACCTTTTCCAAGATAAAAGCGTCTATCCTTCTTTCAAACAATTTTTTGCTGCTGTTCAAGAAAAAAAAATCCTTTTCGTTTTGATATTATCTTCAATTTCTGTCTTCCTGCCAAGCCAGCAAAGAATATTTGAGAAATACTTCTGATTTCTTGGAATCTGGGTGTAAAATCTTCATGACACTAAGACCTATGGTGGAATGATCTCAGCAGCTGCCAAGGGGGATGGTTGGAAGAACAACAGAGCAAAACATGCAACCTACCCCCAATTAATCCACTTGAATCAAAAGTCAGCAGCATTTTCTTGGAACCAACTGCTGGTTGTTTGAAAGCATCAAAAGTTGCAACAGAGTGCTGAAGATTGTCTATTAAAGAACTTCCTGCAAATAACAGAATCCAGAGAGGGTGGTGGGACTAGCCACCCCCCACCCAAATAAAAAATATAAAGCTACATATTCCTATATTGTCCCCTTCTATCTCTCCCCCAGGTATATTTTAAATAGTTACGTTCAGACAGAAAATCTTTTAGTTCCAAATAAACCAAAAGTTGTAGAGTAGAAGCAGAAGAAACCAGAACTTTCTAATCTATTCCAGAATTTCTGGGGGAAGTTCTCTGTGGAATCCTTTCATACCATATGTCTCTGGAGAGAACTTAAAGGAGTTGAACTTAAAGGAGTAAAGCAGAAATGTATCCTACCCTTCCACTCCACACAGCTTCAAGAAACCTATATGGGGAAATAATATAATTCTTTTGGTGTTTTCAGAAATGTGTTTGCACCTACCTTTCTGAAAAAGAAGACTAGTCACGAGTTGGTTTTAGAGAACACAAATGAGACTGGATTGTACATGGAGCAGCTCTTTCCACAAGGGAAAGCTGGGGTTCATTATTACATGTCTGGACATTATCCAACGTGTCTATATTCACTAGCCTTTTTCAGGCTTATAGAGTCATTGGGAAAGTTGACTATTTTCAAGGCTGTTTGCAGTGAGTATAACATTTGGAATCAGATCTGAGTTAGTTTCCTTTCCTCAAATGTGAGCTGTGTGACTTTTCACAACTTATTTAACCTCTCTGAACTAATTTTTCTTTCTTATAGAAGCATACCCCTTCAATATGTTGTCCCGCAAGATTAAATTGAAGACATTTTCTAAATGCTTTGTGCAGTTTGACACATAGTCAATGCCTAGAAAATGTTGATTTTCTCTCCTCTTTATTTTTCCAGTTTGCAGTGTGATTTGGGGGGACACAAATATTACAGTTTTTGAGCTCTGTATATATAGCACCATATTTATGACTTGGATTATTGGCCAGGAACCTTAGAAATAAATCAGAAAATTAGAAAGGAGAAAGCCTATCACTGCACATTTGTCAGTTGGCATCTCTTTGCCTTTTCTAGTTAGAGCCTTTCATAGTAAAGTGTTTTTTTTTTCTTTTCTTATCCTTGAAACCATGTGTGTAGGATAGTGTTTGACAGGTGTTTTTGTGTGTGCCAAAGTATGAGGAAAGTGAAATGGAGAGGCCCACTCGAGATGTCAATTTCCTGCACAGCAAGCTGGAGCTGACAATAAAATCCCTTCTGAAAACCCTGATGGTGTGGCAGAGCTTTTCAGCATTAGAGAAGAGATGCACCAGATAGTCAAGGGTCCCTTTCTAGAATAAAAGTGTTTGAGGTATGGCACAGAGAGAGAGGAGTGATCTGTTATTTTTACTTCTGTAAAAAGTTGTATTGTAACAGGAGATTTCTCTCTCTTTCTTTCTCTCTCTCTCTCGCTCTCTCTCTCTCACACACACACACACACACACACACACACAAACACACCCATGCCAATGCTTATGCATTACCTTCAGTGTAAATCTGGAATATGCAACAAAGCAATCTGTTCTTACTTCATGGGTTGCTTAATTCAAAGAATTCATTTCTCACCAGTGACAGTTAATAAAATGGCATTATGTTTGGGTAAGTTAAAGATGGAATTTAAAACTGTTCCCATAAAGATTAAGTGGTTGATGAGATATAAAGGCACTAACAACTGCACAACAACACACAAGAGAAAGTGGCACTTGTGGACTTCATGCTCAGCAACACTTGACATCTACCAAGTACTTAATAAATGCTATGTTTGGTATTATTAATGAGCAGCTAAGGAATAATCCTTGATGTCTGTTTCTCAGTTTTCCTTAGAGGAAATAATGTGTAACTGACAAGACAATGAAGTTTCTAACTTCATCATTAAGATAGAGTTCCCAATAATTTTAAATCCATGATGCTCAGAAGTGTTTTCAGAAGGAGAGGATGGTGGCTAATATCACAGAAATGTCACTCCATTGGTGACAGGATCATAGGGTACATTTGCACTTGTTCTTCATTTACTTGTCAGGAGACACCTTGTATTTTTTTCTCATCTGACCTTGGCATTTACATTTATCTTAGCATATAAAAGTGTTTTCCAGATTTTCCTTTTGCGTTTGTAATTTAAAATGATTTTATGCATTGTGACCTTTCTTCTTTCTTTTGCTTTTGTCTGTTCTTATTTCTTTATAATACTTGTTTGCAGACTTGTCATTTGATTCTAAAAAGAAATTTGAATCTAATCCAATACTTTTGTAAATTCTATTATTAAAAAAAACCTAAACATCTCATATTTGAAGTTATTATTAAGTTATACTAATTTTAATATCTATAATATTAAATAGTGCATATTTATAAGTGTTCTCAGTGACTGCACAAAATCATTAAGCTTGTTTCCCTTTCAATAAATGGAGGTGGGTATTTTTTCTCGCTTGGATAAATTCTTTAGAATGTAATGTAGATGGTTTCTGAATCACACAGATGAAATGACTTATTTGATAATGACTGTAGATAGATTTATACTAAGATGTATGTTGGAAATAAATCTTTCCTTGACTGTGTATGTATGCGATGTATGTGTGTACATATATTTGTGTATTTAAATATATTTTAAGAAAAATTTTTCTACATTTTACGATTGACTTTTTCACATTGTAAGCATCATAAGGTTACTTGAAAAAGTGCTATTTTAAGGTAGTAACATGAAGAACATACAGTAAAAATTCAAGACTTCTGAGTAGGTACAGTCTAAGTGACTTACATAGCATGACTAGGAAAGAAAAAGCAGTGTGAAGTGCTTTTTCTTTGAGACTTTATATTCCTGGATAGACTTTTTCCTAAGGTATTAAAGTTGATTTGGTCTTGACCATCCTTCTATCTTTGTAGCCTTTCATCTTCATTTGAACACATGTAGCGATTTCTCTGTATAGGCGATGAGTTTTGCCTTGATCAGAACACATGCTAATGAATGATAACATGTACAGACAACACATATGATTTGAAAGCATTGAGGAAGGTGCAAACAAGAATTCTATTACTTAGAATCTTAAGTAATTGCTTGACATTTCATATGTGACAGACAGATTGGTAAATTTCTGGGATACCAGGGCATAAAAGCAAAACTAGGCCTTGGAATTATGGTGAAGGAAATAGTTAAGCAAGTAAGAAAAAAACTAAGATCATTGAGGACTGCTTTCACATTTATATAAAGGGAAGGAATGAATCTGGAGAGCAAGGGAAAGGTATATTTGAGATGATGACATCTAAAGTGATAAGTGAAAGATGAGAAGGAACTAACTGTGCTAAGAACAAGGGGAAAGCATTGCAAACAGAAGGGTTTCTATTTCAGATTTCCATCAGAATCAAGGCACTGAAGTAGGAATGAGCTTAGCATGTTCTCATGCACCCAGGATCAGTGTGCCTGAAGCATAGTAAGCAAGGCAGAACATGGGCAGATGAATTTAGAAATGTGGAGTGGAGTGAGGTCAGGAATAAAAAGAGGAGGAATATATTTTAAGTGCAGGTCAGGAATATATTTTGAGTCAATTTGACTGGCAGATTTAGTCAACGAAAACACAGGATATACAGTTAAACAATGATAAACAACACTTTTTTGATATAAATACGACTGCAATATTGTGTGGGGTGAATCTATACTAAAAAAAAAAAACAAACAAAACAATTGCTCATGGATTATCTGAGGGTTAAATTTAACTGGATATCCTGTGCTTCATCTGGATGGAAAGCCACTGGTGGGCTGTAAATGGGCACCGAGTGTGATCTGATTTGTGTTTGTGAAAGATTACTCAATTTGGTTTTCTTGCTGAAAGTTTCACCTTCTACTTTTCTGCTTCTCAGAAGCAGAAGTGGCACTTGGTTTACAGTGTTAGAGTGGTTTCCAGGAGTACCTGTTTCCTTCCCACTGTTCTCAGATAAGCTGCCCACTCCTCCTTCTCTGGATCTTAGCTTCAATGTGCCCTTTACTGAAAAACACACTCTCCACCCAATGCAATAACCATGTGGTCTTACAAATCTTGAATGAAGAGATTCGTTGTGAACTGTTGTCTGGTTTCCTATTATTGTCAGTGGGTCTCTTGACAAAGGTGTGATTTTGAATTAAATGCTAGAGTTCTGAAATTGAATGTGATTTATTTTGTTTTCTTTAAGGAATTTCCATGGTCACTGTACACCTGTGTAGTTGAAATGGGCATTTGGGAACAGTGGAAAGCCAAGCCCCACAGTTAAGAGTTATTATTATAACTCATATTATAATTCTTATAAGTTATTATTATAAACCACCACCTCTATATTGTTGTTTACAATCACCAGAATATAGCAATAAGGATTTCCTTTTATCTTATCTGTAATGCTGTTTTTCCTCTGAAATGAATTGAGGACAAAATTAGTCATCATATATCAGAGGTCATCCCTGCCATTTACCTACTGTTGTGTTTACTGGTTTGTTACTATAACATGTGTGCATTTTATATGCATTCAGAAGTATGTCAGTGCATGTGAATGCAGTCTTTTCAGCATGTTGAAGTTGGTAACTGAAATTGGACCGAAAGGG
>PVHY01003308.1:0-68807 GCA_004024945.1 Uropsilus gracilis | reverse complement strand
CTGTATCAGTAACCTTTATACAGCAAACTAGGAAATAAAACTGGGCACTTAATATTCATGGGATATGCTGAGACTACCAATGTTTATATACTCAATTTCCTAAAATCACGGAACCTTTTGTTATCTTATAATATATAAAAGAGAGTTGAGCTATTACTGTGTCAGACAACTCACAAGTTTCTGGTTTGAGTGCATGGGTCCTGCACGGCAATATATCTTGGGCTGGAAACTTGCACCAGAAAACCTCTTCTGAGTTCTTGTCATATTTCTCAATAACATTCCTGGTTTACAAAATGCTGCTCAGTGTATGTTACAGAGCTACTACTTGTAAAGCATTACTGACTTTATTTGGTGGTTTTCTGTTTCTCTAATTTCCTCCTTTCCTGTTCTGCTACTCCCATATCAGGATTTTTCTCATTCAAGTGTCCCTTTTCAGCCAGAGGATAACTCTGTCTTTTTTATTTCCCTCCCTAAGTTCGTGAACAAGTCCCATGTCCATGGAAGTGAAGAACTAATGGGATAGCCTGAAGCCAGTCATATATTTTTGAGACCGTAGCTGCACAAACTTTCCAGTTCCAACTTGTAAACATCACCGGGAGGTTGGACTGTGCAGATGCTGCTAGGATCTGATTATTTCAGCAACAGATACAGCTGCTGGCTTGACCAGGCCACTTCAATTCAGTGGTGTTTTGTTGGGAATCCACCTATTTCTTGAACACTCATGTTTGCCTAAATTTAGCATTTGATTTTAGAAAATTGTCAAATTCCCAGTCTGTGAGATGGTAATAGCTTTTCTTTTTAAAAGACATTGAGAATTACTAAATGAAGCATGTAAAAAGCACTTTAAAAAGTAACTTCATTAACTGTTTCTATTATATTACACACTTGTTCTTAATTTATACAAATGACCCCAGTGCCTGTCAAGAATTAATCATATATGAAATATTAGGTGTGAAATAAAAGATAAATCAATGCATACTTTAGAAATACAAACTTATCATTATTAATGATAGGAGAAAATTTTGAGATGGGCATTGATTTTGGCTGTAATGAAAAATTCTCATTCCCAATACAACACACAGAATTGCCACCTTGAGCTTCAGACTCAAAGAGTTACCTGCTTGCTGGAGATACTCATTTACTTGATATTCACAAGCCTTCCCAACCTTGCTCTCCTCCGAAAGTTTTCATCTTCAGCAATTCTCCATTTTAGAAACTCTGAAATCACCCATGTCCTTTCTTTCCTCCTCTCATTCAATAGTGTACCAACTCTTTCCGTGACACTCCCTAAATATTCCCTATGTGCCCACTGGTTATAATCTATGAAGTACGTGTCCTTTTTGGTGGCAAGGGGAGAACAGGAAAGGAAAGTTACGTGACTCAAAAAGAAAATATAATTGTGCAATCATTGTTTAACACATCCAAAGCTTTCTCACTTCACAAAACTGAAACTTTATACTTACTAAATGGTACTTCCCCATCTATGTATTTTTCTGTTTTTCTTTCTCTTGATGACCAATGGGAATGAGCAAAAAAGGTAGATAAAATCGTGTCAAAGTAATATCAATTTATCAGCGTATGCTTATTTTGACAGTCCTAAATGATAAATTTTAAGTGAGCTCATTTATTGTGACTCTGGCCTTGAGAATACTCTTACTGTGTTCTCCAGACTTGGCATGGGGACTTATCCTAGTATTTCCACCAGACATCTTTGACTGAACTTAATTTCAACAATCTGAAAAGAAGCCAGGATGATCTAGGATAGACATTTTTGTTTGTCTTTGCCAAACTATCTTCTTCACAAGAACTTGTGGTGCAATAAATGCAGGATTTGAATTTAACTCACATTTTCATGATCTAAGCATGATCACTTATCAGCAAAATCCTTCCTCATATGAGCACTTGGTTTAATCTGGTGGATAAATTTCTGTGACTTACATCGGGGTATTTTAATGGTGGTTCTTCATCTTCTCCATCCCCTCTCCCTTTTCTCCCATCTTTCCTCCACTTTTCCTGTCATTGTTATCACTTACCCTACTGAGACAATAAAACAAGCAGTGCTGACAGTAGCAAAGATAAGAAAGATGATTTCTACTTTTTGTTGTTGTAAAGAAATTAAACCCTGGGTACTCGAATTGGAAGTACCATTCCAAAAGATTTTGAATGCTTTAGCCATGATAGCTTCTATTTAAAAGTTAAAGGACAGCATCCCAAAACTTTCTGTGCTACTAGTTGGTAAAAGAATACCTACAACTTTTAAATGTAACTCATAACAGGCAGCTCATCTATCAGACATATTTGTTCTATTGTAATTAAAGATCTGTCAAATCCTTCTGCTTTTTCAAGTAAACCCATTATTTTCATGACTTTAGGGTTTTACTTGGATGTAAAATTTCCTCCAGGCTACAAAAAAGCACATGTAATCTGTTCAGGAATAAATGTGTTAGCAGAAGTCAAAGGAAAATAATCAATTTAGCTGTTTTGACTCATAACATTTAAAAGAAAAATTGAAAGTAATAGGTTTTGGTACTTCACAGTTTGGGGTTCTGAGGGTTGTTAAAATATTACTCACCATATTGGCCAGTCATTTAGATTATTCTGTTTTACTATTCTAAAGTTATAAAACAAACCAAGTAATTAAGTAGGCTGTTCATTGTCAGATGTTTCACATAAAGAACCATTAGGCTTTTCAACACATCAAATACTAATCAGTTGGCTTAGAGATTTTTGTTTGTTTTTTGGTTGAATATGTTATATCACAGGAATAGACAAGAGAAAAAGTCACCAGTTTCTTTCTTGTGCTTTAAGAGCAAAGTTGCATTTCTAAAGTATTAGAACTAGTCATATGTTTTCTATTTTAAAATAAATATTTCATCTATATGTTCATGGAATATAGAATATCTATAACACACATACACATGTATGCACTTATATCTCTATGTGCGTATACACACTATATATGTTTAACTGTTTAATGTGTATGTATGTACATGTGTATACACACAAGTACAATTGGGAAATTGTTAGAAATTTTGAGCTTGAGTAAAGTAGTATTGCATAGGGCTCAAGAATGTGGGGTTTATGTTCAGATACTCTGATTACCGATAACACCTTCACTGTGTATTGACTAATGACTTTAACCATTTATTTAATCTCTCCAGTCTCAGTTTTCTCCTCTGAAAAATGGAGCTACTAATATGTTTCATCTTTTGAAAATAGCACTAAATGTTACATGGTAAGTGCCTGGTGGAGTGCCAAAAACAAAGTTTTGGAAGAGATGGGTGATGTTACCATTTTTCTTATCAACTAGGCAAAAAGATAGGTAGTTTGCCATCATTATGTGTTTACACAAAATTACCTAAATAACTATCCTGGACTTAATGTGCCATGAAAATTGGAAAGAACAGACTGGTTCTTTTAGGCTAATTCAGTCAATGAAGTCTTTTTTCTGGGTTGATGAGTTCATTCCTTTCTCTACCTAGTGTCACAGTACTGCTGCTTTTAAATAGCCAAGTATCAGGGAAAGAAAGAAGGAAATAGAAGCTAGAAAGATTTCAACTTGAAAATTGATGCCCTTCCACATTTCTACAAGATTGGGAGCATGAAGAGAAGGTGTATTCAAGAACATAGAGACTGCAATTTGTTTCCCTCCATTCTGCCCCTACAAACACACAAAGCATAGTGCCTATTTCAGAACAGTCCTTCATCAAGGTAACAATCTGAGAAATAAATGAAAACAGCATCTTTCTTTTTTAACAAATGACTTGTTAAAAGTCAGAACTTTTTTGTACTGGTCCTTGTAATGAGTTGAACTATATTCCCTCAAACCAGAATATGTTGGAATACTAACCCATAGTTCTTGAGAAAGAGGCCAAATTTAATGATTGAGTCTTGACAGTGGGTCATGAGGATAAACCTTAATCCATAAGGGGCATCCCTATAAAATAGGAAATTTGAACACAGGGACACATAGAGAAAGTAAGATGGAAAAAATCACAGGGTGAGAAAAGATGACTATCTACAATCCATCAAGAGAAACCTGAGGCAGGCCCCTCCTTCACAGTCCTCAGAGGCCACCAAGTTTACCAACACCCTGACTTTGGACTTCAAGCTTCCAAAGCCATTAGATAATAAAGTTCCATTGCCTATGCCACCCAGTGTGTTCGACTTTGTTGTGGCAGCTCTAGCAAACTAATGCAATGGATATAAAGCAGGACTGTTGAAGACAGAAAAAAAATAAAATATTTGAGGTAACATTTTTCATTCAAGTTGTTTTTTTCAGTTTAGGAATATTTGTAACACGCTTTTCAATGCTCAGCAACTAAGAACAGGGAACTGCTTCTGATAAATTTTGAATGCCTTTTCCTGGGGGATTTATCCTACACAGAGAGTTCACAGTAATCCTGGTTGAATTTCTCCCAGCTATCTGCAAAATCATCTATATACATTTGGTCTGTGGTAACATTAAGTAGACTAGCAAAAGTGGACTTTCCTCTGAAAAAGGTTATTGGGATAAAGCAACAATAAAAGCAGGATTCTTTTAACCAATGCTTCTTTAAAATGTATATATTTGAAAAAGTATAATAAAAATTTCTCAGAAATGGTAATAAGTAATGGTAATAATTTTAAGAAGAATAAAAATAAGTTAAAGAAAAATGAATTTGAATAGATTTTTGGTTAAGAATGAATACATCTTATATACTAACCTATTCACTCAATCTTTGTCTCAAAACATATCTATTGTAGAAAGATTAAAAGAGATAATTTCAGAGGTTCTACCAACAGCCTGGTGGATTAGAGAGGATAGGATGACTGTCTCCCCTAAAATCAACTATGAAACTAGTCACATTGCTCAAAGGAAGATTTAGAATTTCCTGGTAGAGCCAAGAAATTTTCTGCAAAAAAAACTCAAACTAAGGTTGGTGGTTGACTGCAGACCAGGAGTGGGAAAAAGTAAAGGGAAGAGTAGATGCCCTCATCAGCAGAACGGTCTATGGGTCAACTATCCATGGCATAATGGAACATTCTGGGGTGTGAAGAACTTTGCTCATGCATGGGTGAAAGTCCAACCCCGTACACTGTAAACTCCAAGCTCTTCCCCCTCCCCATGCATCCCAGAAGAGCTCAAAGAAGTTCCTTCAGTGGATGCCCTGATGCATCCTGAGTTGCTATTTTTTTCTCCATAGTAGCTGTGAACAATTCTTTTTACTTACTTTGGTCCTTGCAGAATTGATAGAAATGGGAAAAAAAATTTTTAATTTAAAAAAAAGAAATGGAGTCTCATGTACTGAATGAGATACCAGAATTAATAAAGACCATAAATTGAAGGCATGCTTTAATCCAGTGTCCTTTGCCTTTTTCTCTGGCCTACAGGTAAATAGGTCTATAGCTAATTAACTTTGAGTTTCTTTGAGAGGCTTGGTTTCATCATCATGGCAGTAATTACTGTTCAGGGCATTACTATGTTTGACGTTTGCCTAAAGTGTAAATTATTAGTGTCTGAAAGAAGAAATTGGCCCAAAAGGAAAACATAGGACACAAAATTAAAAAAGTATCAATGTCTTTCTGGCTTGGTTTACCTCTGTTCGCCACAGTTTATCTCATGGACCATACACCCCCTGACACGTTAGGAATGGCCCATGTAGGATTGCCCCTGGAGAGCAGTTGGATTTGTAGTATTCTTTTGTAGGATCATGTCAGGACCCACATCCTAGGTTGGACATAGGATGATTCTGGTTGGAGTGTGTGGCTTAAGAAAGTAATCCAGATCTAGGTATTTGCTTTATGATTTAAATTTAAATGCATCAGGAGGTTAAGCAGAGAAATTCTTTTGGTATTTATTTTGGATACATATTTATTACTCCCAGGTTGTTCACTTTGTCAATCCCTCTTTCAGCTTTTGGAAAAGCTTTGTGCTTGATATTGTGAGTTCTGAATATATTTTGAAACTCTGGAGTATCTCACTACCTATACAGAGCTACACTCAAGACATACAGTTCTAAAGCTTCAGGTTAATTAAAAGGAAATGCAGTTAATCCATGATTCTCTCAGAGAAACAGGCATGTGTCTCTTCTCCTCAATTGTATTTCTCCACCCTCTCAACTCTTCCACACCATGGAACTTTTCCAGAACCATTTGGATGGCAAACCCCCCCCCATCTACCTTTCATTCTTGCCTGGTGTGCTTGCCCCCCTTTACTGCCTCTCCCCCCATCCCAAATATTTATGATATAGACTTAGTCCCTAATTATTGTTTCTGTCTATATACTCTGAACCAAGTTCACAGGTTTCAAAGTGCAGTGAGCCAGGAATCAGACTTGGGAGAAGGGAAGAAGAGAGGGAAAATGTGAGGAGAGCATGGGAGATTCACGCATGAATGACAGACCTTGTATTAGATTTATTCCTATGAATTATAATTTAATTATGCTGTGATAAAGGGAAAGTCAATAAAGAAGAGAATCAACATTTACTCGGTGCCTCCAACTTTTTAAATACTGACTTTAGTTGATAGAGATGCTTGATGATTCCAGATAAACCTTTGATTGGGAATTGTTTTAATGATTGTGAAACATTTTTTGTTCACCATTATATTTTCATTCTGTTCTGAACCTAGGATCTATATGGTTCTCCCTAAATATTTACTGAATGAATTAAATAATGAGTGGAGCAGTGACTCTCAAGGCAAACGTGAACTGTGGAATTGCTTTCACCTCACAGGCTAGGATAATTAGACTGAGAGATTAACTACTTTGCCAATGTTAAGACTGCTCGGAAGTGGCAGACCTCATGATTCTAACTCAATATACTTGAACTAATTTTTTAAATCCCAAATAAATGCACTTTGCCTTTTACAAACAAAACCAAATCCAGATTCTGTATCTTGTTGCACAACAACAAAAATCTTTCACTGATCACATTGCCTAAGAAAAAGACTTCTCCCATCATTTCGGCATTGTGAGTATATTAAATCACCAAGCAAGCACTGCTTAGGGTTTGCTTTGGCTGTACTGAAATATTCCTATTGTAATGACATGGTTACGATATGGGACTAAATGAAAGTGAGGAAGTAAGTGAAGCTTTATATTCAGAAGGTCTCATATAGTGTTGACTAGTTCTCAAATGTGTCCTCATTTGCTGTTCTGATTGCCCACATTCTCCAGGCACTCTTGCCCTATCACTTTAGTGTGTGAAACAGTGGGATATCAGATACCAGCTAAAGACTTTCTGTTTTACTTTTCAGTGCTACAGTCCTAATCAAGCATCCTCTTAGGTCAGAGTTCACAACACACAAGGTCTGAGGCAGATGATGAGAGAACAATACTCCAAGTTCTACTGGCTTGTCCCAGTTCTGCTGATTGTCAGACTAAGATTTCTCAGAACAGATTTTGACAATCACTATTCAGACAAATGTTCTTAATTTTATAGTTAAGGAAACCAAGTTCAGGGAAAACAAGTGTCATAGGGAAGATCACAGAATTATTAGTGATATGTGAAGTTTAGGAAGTCAGGCCAGAACATTTTATAGTGTGCTGTTACAAACCACTGAGCAACCTGAAAAGAAATGGCAAGCCCTTATTGATTGTTCATGGAATAACAGTGAGAGTAGCCCTGCTATTTCCCCACCCTCTGATTTATGAAACTGAGGCACGAAAGAATTAATCATATTTACTTGTCTAAAATCACACCACAGAGCAGAGCCATGTACCTCCTCATTCTTTGTTCTTCCATACTCACTAATTCTTGGTGTTCCACAAAAACAAACAACAAAAAACATGAGGTCTCTTTTGTAACTCAATAGCCTTCACTGGTTATGGCATATTCTTCCAGTTCCCAGAATTCTTTGCTCAGTGTCATACATGTCAATGTAGATACATGTCACCTTAGTACACAGCTGGAGCACTAGTTTTCCTCTCCTCTAAATAGGTTGGAGTAGGCATTCCACCTAATATCCCTGCTCAGTCCTGATAGAGAGGCTTGCTTAAGATCTGCACTGAACATCTATCCACAGAGCACAGGATTTAAAATTTTGCCTACTTAGGCCTTCAAAAATGGGTCTTTTCTGTAGGTTGAGAGACTAGCCCTGTCTCTGCCCACATTTAAAACTTGTCTGGGTAGCAGAAGTTACTCCATTTTATCCTACAGCTTTTCAGATTATCTTCCTTGTGGTTTGTCACTCTTACCACAGTGGATCCCTCCCTTCATCTGGAAATATACTTTTCTTCTGACTTTTCAGATGCTTTCCATTTCAACATTTTTTTTACATCCTGTAAAGTTCTTTGCAGAGTCCTTTGTAGATTGCTTTTCTAACAGACTCCAGGTGTTGGAATTCCTCCTGATTTCATTCTACCTTCCCATCTCTTCTCATAGCTGATTAAGAGAATGTCATTGCTGTTGCTTGATCACCAGAGAATGGGCCACGTATTAGAATCTGTGACCTTAGCTGGTGGAGACTTTTGTGTCCTTGGCTCATTACTGTGTTTTCAGTATGTCACATAGTATTTGGCTCATAGTAGATAACTAGTAAATATTTGTGGAATGAAAGGTTAGTCTGTCCTGAACTGATTTGGCTTAAATCCTTTTTCTTTTCTGTTGAAATCTTGTTTCAGTAAAATTTCAAAAGGAAGCTAATTCTCCCAGGAAAGAATAGCAAGTACCTGATACAGATATTAGACCTAACAGTTGAAATACAGATACAGACTTAATGCCTCAAAGTGAAGTATTGCACCTCAGAAAAATTTACTGGTACACCAGACAAAGTGGAAAGTGTTTGAGTTATAACTGGTATTTAGACCTTACAGTTTTACTTTTCATGCTAGATCCCAACCAAGTTCATATTTTCTAGTAGTAAACATCTGATCATGTCTGGTGTTGTAAGTTAACAAATGTTTATTCTTCCCAACTAAATTTGTAAACGTGAAATTGAGATAGCAGCCTATGATTCTTCCCTTGCAGATTGTATTGCTAATCACTTTTCCAAATTAGGTGTCCCATGTGGCTAAACTTGGCCTATTGGATTTTTCAGGGATATGGACACATCAAATATGGACACATCCTATCCTACTCTTATTTCAGTGTGATAAAGACAATTTCCTTCAAAAGGTGAAGTGTATGTTACTTCTATGTGAATCTAGGTGGCTCGTCATCAATAGAATATGTCAGAGTGAGGTTGTATGAGATTTGACTGGTAGTCCTTAAAGATACTTTGCTCTTTGGTGGTTCTTTCTCTCTCTTGGGATGTACATTTAGACAACCCTAATTCGATTTGTGAGAAATCTGGCAACCTTGAATATACCATCCTGGAGAGACCACAGGAGAATGCCATATAAATATAGACAGAAATTTCCCTAACTCTGTGAGTCTTGCCAGCTCAGTTTCCAGATAAAGGTATCAAGAAATCTTTAATATGACCTCAGTGTGATTCATGTCTACCTGCAACCTCATGAGAGGTTCAGAAATAAACCTCCTGGTGAAGATGAGCTGAACCTCCTGAAAAGCAGAAACCATGAGAAACCATAAGTGATGACTTTTTAAGGTCATGGACTTTGGGTGAATTAGAGACAAGGTGTCTAAATTTTCATATAGAAATTTGATTATTATTCTGTTTTGACTCTGTAATCTTTGCTTCATACTTTGGTAGCAGTTTGCCAATGAATATTAATTTTCTTCTCATATTACTTTTTTCTGCGCTACTGGAACATTTTGCAATAAATTCTTTATCAACACTGAGTGACTTTTCCCCCTAAAACATGTATCCCTTTCATTTGTTACCAAAATTTCTCTCTCAGGAATAGTTTGAACTGCATTCCAGGTGTTTAATGTTTTGTGCCTTAATGAAGGTGCAACTCAGGAAAATAACTATTGAACTGTTGAACATTTCATGAATATTGAGATAGCACTAGAACTAAAGAGACATGTACTAGCAACTGTCTGCACTCATGCCTTAAAGTATTATTTAAGGTTACTTTTTATTTTGACAAATTTCCAGAGTACATTTATATTTAAAGTAGGTATTATCAGTCTTAGAAAAACATTCAACATTATTTATAACATAGTATGTTTGGCAAATTCCATATGAATCATGGCAGTACTTAACACTAGAAAATAGTCACATTTTATTCTCACTATATTCTGTTGAGCCAGGTAAGAGTTATTTGATTCAGATCAGTAACTATGGCACATAAAATAATAAACCCTTTAAAAATGTAAGAGTATAAATTATTTGTGCTTGTAGAACTGGTGAAAAACGGAACATAAAATCTTAAAATATTATGGCTAGAAAGTCTAATAATCTATCAGTTATTAAAATATAAATTAGGCAGGAAATCATTACCCTGAAATTTAACACATTACAATGTGTTTGGCTGGTTTTTCCTTCTTAGTATAGAAACAGCTATGAATATACTTTTAAGACTTGATTGATCTGAAATAAGAAACTGAATGGATTAAATGATCACCTGGATTATTTATCACTCTGGGAAGAAGTCTTAGTACCAGTCTGGTGTTATAATACAAAAATTAATTATATATGTGTACTCCCCCTTATTATAGAGTTTAATGCAGCTTAGGTAAATAGAAAGAACACAATAAAATATAAATAAGACCAGTTATATGGAGAAAAAGAATGATTAAGTAAGGTTAAAATGTCCATGCTGTTCATTCTTGTTAATGGTATCTGAATGATAGGACAAAATATGATAATACTGGCACTTTCCTTCTTCCACTAGTTGTCTTCAAAAATTGTCTAAGGCATAGTACATAGTCTTATGTTTTTCTTCTAATGTTGGAACCAAGATCCTTTCACTAGAGACCATTTTCTTTGGGAGCTGGATCTAAGAATGACAATAATAGTGAAGGATACACTGTTATTTTTGATTAATGGTAATTGTCTAAAATATCTTGAAATTTTTAAATTGCTAACATTCATAGTATAGAAAATACAAATTTGTCTTACGATGTGGCCAACATGCACCTGCCTTGTGGAAGGATAGGACATATGAAGATTGGAGAGTAATTCATCTTCTATTTATAATGTTCTCTCTGTGTGTACCCTGAATATAGCTATGTCAAGGATATAGATACTCCTAAAGCAGAACTATAAGGGAAAGAAATAAAACTGCTGTTTACTTTAGATGATGGGACTACAGATTCATTTTTATTTCTTCTCTATAATCTAATTAATGTTGCTTTAAGTATCTTTATGATATAAATAAGAATTTTTTTTAATTATTGCTTATTAAGTGTTACTGACCTCCGGGGTATATGAAGGGTATATGGAGTCTTGGAGATGAAACTTTTATCATGCAGACAAGCTCATTCAGTCTTTCAGGCAATATTTATCTAGCAAGGCACTATGGAAAACACAGGATCACTCTGTGGATATTGTTCTCAGGGAGTCATAGGGTCTTAAGAGACAAAGTAACATGTGGTGTATGTTAAGAATGTGAACAATTTCCTTTTAGTGAGATATCAGAAATGTCTTTTGTGGGAGTTGGATCCAGCCTAGATATGGTAGGATATGGAAGGATGTTAAGCTTTGAAATATATGGATAGGAGTCATTAGTGATGTTGGTCAATATTTTCAGTTTTCCCTTCATGTAGACACATGGTGGAATTGTACATTTGGTTTGGAGGGGTCACATAACTAATTATGAACATGAATTTTGGACTAAGAACCTAACATCTGGTACAAAACCCTACAGAGTTTTCTTTCCACCCTACTGTGTTCATAGTGATATTGTTGCTGGTGGCTGCTTCACCAGCCTGGATGCCTGAGTAGCAAAGGTAGACGAGCTGATCTACTAGCCAGAGTAGGAAAGAACCAGAACCATGAAAAAAGTCAACCTTTGTTGTGATAAGCCACTGAAATGTTGAGCCTGTTTATTATTACAGAAACACTTAGCCTTATCTAATAATATAAATGTACTCATTATAGAAAACAATATTAACTAAGGAGTGAGGAAATACATAGCAGAGAGTTAATTTTGGTTGGAGTCTGTAAGCATTAATGTTAGTAACAATGTCGAAACGTTACCATGTACTGTGACCAAGCTGGAACTTTTGTTTCAGATTAAGAGAAAATAAACCTTTGCAGTGTGTCTGAACCTTCCTTGGATTCAGTTTGTTATTCCATGCTCTATCCCCACCCAAACTGAATGTGTGCAAAACTTATATTGAAGAGAGGGACTTCCCTATGCAACTTTGACCAATCTTAAAAACAAAGTCAAATTAAATACTTTGCTGTAATAATAAAACACAATGCCTTTTCTCTACATCATGACTATTCTGTGGAGTCCATGTTGCTGTAGGACATGCTCATTCACCCCTGGACTTTGATAGTCTTCCTGCACAATGATTACATGAACTCAGTTCAAAGCATGATTTTATTGTCATGAAGAGAATCTCTCTACCACAAGCAGATGGCTTGATCCTCTGAGTCAGGTTTGTATATTCATTACTCTGTGCTATCTTTTTCTCCATAGCATTATGAAAATGACTTAAGGTTTACAAAGCATTTGAAGAAGCATTAGGAGGAAAATGAATGAATGAGGTGGTAATAATAATAATAAAGTTAGACTTGAACCAGAGATTGATAAAGGAAATGTGGTTTGATTTGCATCAGATGAACCCAAGGCTCTGAGCAACTGGTAAAGTTAAATCTTATTTCTGAAGTTCTTAAACATTCCCATTTTCAACTAGGACTTTAATATCATTTTAATGCAGCTTTTTACATGAGAATTAATATAATAAATGTCAATGTTGAATAGAATAAGGTCACATTTTACTACTTTGACCAGAAGTGTAATCTTCTAAGATTCAATTTTATTACTATTATAACAGTCATACTCAAGAAGGTCACCAATATTTCTTTCCAAGAGATATAATATATGACCACAGCCTTTATACTAACTTCAGTTTTTGCAATCTGGATTTGTACTCTGAAACATGTTGACAAAGATATACCATGAATATTTCTTGGTCGAATGGCTGCCTGGAAAAGCTGTTTTCCCTCTAATTTATGGGAAATTTGAAAATGAATGAATGCAGTAGTTGGAATGTAGCATTTTCTTGATCTACTATACTCTTGCCTAACAGATAATTAGATACTTCTGGGGTTTTAGTCTCTTGCTTGAGAGGAAAAGGTGATGCTTGAAGACCTTTCAAGAAGTGAAATGGACAATTGCTATTTATTCGCTGGCTGGATGTGAACCAGCCAGCTGGCTAGTGTGTACAATTCATTTGAGTGACATGTTCATTGAATCAGAGGAGTTCAGGGTTGTCAGGGATGGTAAAGGCCAACTAGAAAAGCCATCACCTTGACCCTCCTCTGAAACGTTCTCACCAAGTGATCAATCTCTGCCAGTACAACTCCAGAGGGAATAGTAAGGATATCTACTTTGTAACACTGTTGAGAAGATTAAATAAGGGGATATATAGAAAGAACTTAGACCCAAATATGCCACTTTGTAAGTGATCAATAAATGCAAGCTGTTGCTGTTTTGAATATTCTGCAGGCTGCCACCTCAGGGAATATTGGGTTTCCATTTTCAAGAAGCACTCACCATTAAAAATGGTTGAATCCAAAGAAAACATTAGTAGTACTTTTTACTATTTGATCTTATTTTTTTTAGAGATCATGATAATAATGATGATGCTAAGAGTTGCTAATTAATGTGTGCTTACTTTGTGCTAGTTACTATATTCATTGCATTATCGCTTTTAAAAATAATTGTGAATTATTTTAAAACACTAAAAAGTGCCAAAAATAATGTGAAAGTTAACCATTTATAGATTCAGTGGTTATAATTTTCTATACTTGTTTCATCTATGCACTTCTGTTTTTACTACAATATTTTAAGATGGTTGTTAGAAATAGTTTCATCTCAACTCTAGTAATACATACACATTTAAAAACTATGGAAATTTTCTTATGTAGTTACAATACCATTCCCATATTTAGCCATATTAGTAGTAATTTCTTAAAATAATATATTCAAGTTTCTATGATTCTGTCAAAATTTCATTTTATCATTGACTGGATAATGTGAACCTAAACCAGATCTTCACATTATATTTGGCCATTCATATTAGCATTCCTCTAATAATAATTTTTATGAATTTGAAGTTTTTTTTTAAAATTTGGGTCTCTCATCCTATAAACTCATATAATCTGGATTGGTCTGTTTTCTTCCCCTTGGTATTATTGAACAGTTTTTAATGATTAGCTTGAATTTTCCCATTTATTTTATACTGTACATTGTCAGTTTTATTCATTCATTTACTTATTATTTTTAAATGAAGTAATTTTCTTATATCATTGTTAATTTTTAAACAGTATATTATTTTTCTTCTCAAACATAGTTCTAAAACAAAGCAATCATAGTCTTCTACCATAGTCTATTGTTCTCTTCTCTTCCGTATTTATACCCCTCCATCCCCCCAACCCCACTATTCTGTCATGCTTCAAATTGTAGTCAGTTTACAAGGTTTATCTTTGGGTGACCTTTCATTTCATTTCTCTAAACTTCACATATAAGTGAAATGAACTGATGCTTCTCTTTTTCCTTCTGATTTATTTCACTTTTAGTTCCATCCATGTTGTTGCAAAAGGCATGAGTTTATCACTTTCATAGCTGAATTATTACATTGTGCATATATGCCACATCTTCATCTTTTCATCAGTTCAGGGCATTTAGGTTGTTTCCATATTTTGGCTTTTGCAAATAGTGTTGCAATACACATTGAAGTGTAAATTTCCTTTAGAATTAGTCTTTGGGTAAATTACTATGAGTGGAATTGCTGGATCACATGATAAATCAATTTTTTTTATGTTTTGAGGAAACTGTACATAGCTTTCTTAGGGCCTGGACCAGTTTACATACCAGCAGTGTGGGTAAAAAAAAACTCTTTCCCTCTATGTGTTTGTCAGTTCTTATTATTTCACTTTTGTTTTGTTTTGTTTTTTTGTTTGTTTTTTTGATAAGGGCTATTTTCACAGATGTGAGGTGGTAACTCACTGTGATTTTGCTTTACACTTTTCTGATAAATGATAATAAACCTTTTATCATATGCCTATTGGCCATTTGCTTTTCTTCTTTGAAAAGTATTGTGACTACTTAAATAAGAATTGATTAAAATTAATTAAAATTAAAAACTCAGTTGCTTCCTTTTCTGACCATATTTCAAATACAGTAAAGTAGCTGACGTACTGAGTATCATGAAGATAGACCATTTCAGAAAATTCTATTAAATAGTGTGGTCTGAGAATGGGCTATTTTCAGAGACAAGCATTTGTGACAGTACAGTGTGCTTCAAAGTGCATCTTGGAGAGAGGCATACGATCTGCATTCAATCTGAGGATCCTGAGCTTCAGAGTTAGGTAGAAAAACTTCCTCATCAATCTTTCATCTAAAGCATTGTTGGCCTTTGTTGTTTTATCTGCCCTTAATGGTAGTTGACAGATATGTTAATCTCTTGTCCCAATAATATATTTGAATAAAAACAAGTGTATACAACTACATATAAATATATTTTAGAAAACAAGTTGATATTAAAGAGAGCTTTTGTGATGTATGTAGTGAAATATGCACTATTTTATTTCACATTAAAAAATAACAAGACTGATGGCAAGTAAAATAACTACTATAAGATTTTAATACTCATGGAATTGATGATTTGTAAAGTAAATGATATTTCAAGATAGCTACAACACATAAAAATTACTTTGTTATTTTTAAAGTAGTATCTGTGATTTATATTATGACACAGCTATTTCTGTGGTCTGTGCCTCTTTGTGATTTAAGGAGAAGCAAAATTTTAGTTAGATGCTAGTAAAAATAGATATGAATCCCTTCAATACATTTATCTGCCCAGAAATCTTTGGGCCACCCATGGGTTATGAACCACTGACATGCCGTAGATTATGCCTAAGTAACTTTATGTTAATCAGGTATTTTATTTGGGATTGATAATGCTGGTCTGCATAATCCACTTTTACTTCTTTTTTTTCTAAAGCTGAAACACTTTAAATGATTGCATCACTGGCTGTCTAGTTACCTTGAAATATATCTTTTGCACATGAGGTTACTATAATTCAGTCTATGTGCCTAAGTCTAAGTAGCTAAAAAAAAAAAAGGTAGAAATGAAATTTAAATCCAGATATGAGTTACTCCAAACCCATATGCTAGATTCAAATTTTGTTTCATCATTTACTAGTTGGTTTCTGTTCCACATTTACTTGTTGATTAGCCTGATCTTCTTCTTCCTATATGACAGCCTTTTCAGTGCTGTGATTTAAAGGTTGTCTCTTGGTTCCTCATTTCCTATTTTTCTAATCTTCCTCATCTATACTTATCCCTTCTGTGAATGTGCTGTAGACTATCCCTGGTGGCTCCCAAGTTGACAGAAAACTCCATAAGTAGCCTTGCCAACAAAGATCAGAGTGAGAAACCATCCCCCTCAACTCAATACCAGACTTACATTCACAGTCTGAGATAAAATGTGTTGTGTGGAAACATTTCTCTGTCAACTCATCTTGAGCTTATTTTCAACAAAAATTCCCAAGCTGTTTTCACACATGCTGCTGTGAAGTGAAATTCCTCCATCTTGTACTTGAACAAATGGCAAGCTGTACCTGGGAAGAATTCTTATCTCTAGATTTGTCAGAGGGCAAAACTTAGCAAAAGAAGACAAGTCACAGAACTCTTTTTGTGGGTGTGAAACATTATCTAGGAAATTAACAGCTACGTGCTTGATTCTGTTATTTTATTCCACTTATTAACACAATTTCAGTTTGATTAACTTAATAATCAGTCACTCAGTTCAACAGTCATTCAGTCAAATAATTAGAACTTCTCCAGACATTCATTTTTTTTTTTACCACCCATCTACCCATCCATTAATTCAATGTTCAGCAAGTGCTATGTGTCCAGGAACTATCCTGGGCACTAGGATACAGTAAAAAAATGAGGTATTCCTGATGCCTACTCTCATTTCATTTTACATTCTAGAGAGAAAATAAGTAAGCATTTTCAAGTAGATCAAAATTTTGTCTTGGAAGGATACACACCAACAAGGACTTAGAAAAGAAAGGGTGCATAAGATGTATTTGGGGCAAATGCTCCCAAGAGATGACACTGAATTGAACCTAGTCAGAGTTCCAAGTGCTAGCCTTTGGATTGAGGGGAAATGAGACATGGCCTCTATTTTTATAGAGCTTCTGAATGGGTGACAGATGGTGTGCTATAGAATGGACCTATTATATAGAGTGCTGTGAGGAGAAGGATGCAGCTACAGCTGTGTTCCCTTTGTCTCAAAACAAGCATTTGGGTAGGAATACTGCTGGGTGTTCATCATTCACATAAGATACAGTGCATGCATGGTGTTAATGTCAGCCATTATGTGATTCTTTTGCCTTCATATTCTTATGTACAAGAGAGCATTTGGTGGGGAAATAGCAATGAAAGGTTTTGTGAGGCATTCAGATGTGGGGAGGTTTGGTTATGTGCAATCACAGCTAAGATATTTGAGGGCAAAGTGTCAACTTAATTTTAGTCAGATGATCTGTTGAGAGAATTTAAGAGCATATGATAATTGGTATGTCCTCCTTGGGAAGAATATTGTATAAATGCATCTTTTTATACATATATATATCTATGCATATAAAGAAAAAGGAAGTAAATTTTTAAGCCACAACATTTTTTTCTACAATTTTGCTTTCCTTAGTTATGTTTAAATATTTGTTAAAATTATATACAAAGTTAAATTCATATAGTGTAGGAATCATGTATGCAAATTGAATTTTTTATAGATCCTTTTAGATTGTTGAGTCTACTAATTTAAACCACAAGCAAACCATACAGTTTTGGATGCTTTCTCAACATAACTGGAAAAATGATGGTCCAAAAAACATTGTAACTTCTTAAGGCTCTTAAATAGTTTAAATACTATTTTTATGCTTTGAAGTTTTGTCATTGACAATAATGCTATGAAAAATGACTACAACAAAAATTGGATAAGAAGAATATAAGAGGAATAAATTATGGTAAATAGCTAATCCCTAGATCTGATATTTACTTATATGAGGTTATGATGGAAGGAAAATACAAATGGAGGTAATATGAGAGGATGGAATAAGTAGGCAAGTAGAAGATAGAAAGTAGAAATGAAACTTAAATGTGGAATGAACAAGATTCTAGCTTCTATATACTGGCACGAGTAGTTAATAACACTGGTATTAGTGAGAGACATTTAAATCACATAACAACATTGTGGTTTCAAAGATAAGTGTGCTCAACCTGAAGGCATTCAATTCTGCTGACATTTTTCAAAACAACCATTTGTTCAAATTTCACTTTATGGCATGAAGTACATTATTATTCTTTTTAAATCATACCCCAATAAAGTTAGTATAAATATTACCTCAGTGTTAACAGAGAGAATACTATGCTAAGGCATTTGAGGGAACTAGAGTGACAAAGAAGGCATTTGGCTTGATAGCCTGTATTTGAGAATATTTTTCTTCTGCTATAATACTTTGAAAGATGTCAGCACCTCTTCTGTCACTGGCAGTTCACTTTATTAGAAGAGATTAAGCAGATGGAAAAAACAAAACTTTTTATTTCTTTATTTTTTGCTTTTCAGGCTTTGGAGGTTTAGTGATAAATGCTGCACTATATTTGCATACAAATCTCCACCGTGGAAAAACCTGTTTTCTTGACACTAGCAATACAGTTCATTGCTGAAGTTTTGTTGCTGTTGTTTTAGGAATTACCTCTTTGTTTTTAGAGACTGTCTGATTAACTTATTCTATTCTGGAAGCTACCAGAGTGACATTTTAAATGTCTTTTGCTTTCTGTTTTGGAAATATTTGGAAACCATGTGCTACTGAGAGCTTTTACATGTTTCTTTCTGGTAAGATTTTCTGCTTTTTTATTGTTGCAAATGATTTAGCCTATTCTTCAAATTTGAATGAATCACACAATCATCTTTATGTGTCCAGCTGTCTTTTTTTGTAAGAGACTCATCTTCAAATTGTTCGCTACTGAATCAGATTAAAATGACTTTAGTGTTATGTCATTATAACAACTTTAGTTCATCTTTTGTGGAGGATACATCCTCATCAATACATTGCTAAGATGCAAACTAAACTTTTTTCTTACTCTTTAGGAATAAGTCTGTAACTTTGAAGTTAAGCTGAATAAAAGTTGGAGACTATTTTTAGTCATTTTCTTGAGGACTAATCTCCAAATAATTCTGGTAAATAAGTTGTTCTTAGTGGGGTGTCATGAGACTACTTAAAACATTTTTGCAAACTGACCAGATGGAAAGAACACACCAATGCCATTTTGCAAACAAGTTCAGGTAGTTCATAGAACTTTGGATTCCATCCAGGTTATGAAAAGCTGATTTAGTTTGTTGGGGGAAATCTGTAAGTTTAAGAAGAAAGATTCTCTATGGTAAGCCCCATGACACTATTGGCCCAAGAGCACATCTCCTAAATTACATTCACATTCTTTCACCTACTCAAATCAGACCCGGGAATTCACTTTGATCTTCCTCTCTCCATTGGCTGCAAGATCCTTTTAAATCCTGCTACTTCTCCCTCAGCAGTATATCTCAAAACTCTGTGTCTGCTGTACATGCTCTGCACTGTAGTCAAGGTCTATTATGAATCTCTCCTCTAATCGACTATAACATCCCCTCTCCCCAAGGACTTTGAACTTTCTTCCTTGTTTTGATTTTTTGCTACCTAGCATTTAGAGTAATCTTTCCAGAAGAAAATGCAGGTTCTCCCATAAGCTTTTACTTCCCACTGCCTGAAGTGCTTCAAAGGTTTCTCCATGTACTTGGAGCAAATTCAAATGGCAAGACTGTTGAGAACCTGTGCTTTCTCCAGCTAGACAGCTCAACCTGGTCTCCAATTTAGCACTTTTTTTTTTTTTGCAATGCCCTCCCCCTTATATGATTGCTTCTTTGTTTTCTCACCTCAACCTTTGTCTCTTCAAAATAGTGACTATATTCAACCTCTAATAGTGAATATCAACGGAGGGGAAAGATGGGTGCATCTGGTATGTGCTATATCCAGTGTCTTATACAATCTCTCCACACAGTAGGTTTCTAATTAATACATATTTACTGAAAATATAAACAATTTCTAACAAGTGTTTTGATTTGATCCTTTCCTCCAAAAATTTGGTTTTATGATCTTCCTTCAGAAATGCATTCAAGTGTTTACTCAGCAAATACTTAAACAGCTTTTCCTGCAAAATATTCTCATTTCATTCATTTCATCCCCTACCCCACAGAGGGTTGAGGGGGTTTTGTTTTGTTGTGCTGTTTTAAGGGAGAGTGGGGCATTAATTCAGATTCTGTGAAAAATGTGAGAACTCCAATAGTAGGACTGTTTTGCAAAATAAGGAATTTATCAATATCTGTATTCATTACAGAAAAGATATTATCATTAATTTAAAAAAAAAAACTATAGAACAATGTTATTCTCAGATCTGCCCAAGCATTGGTTTAGTTAATGGTCTATGAGTTTTCCATTTAAAATTGAGCACTATTTTTTATGTTAAAGGAAAGATAACTTTTATTTATTTACTTATTTGCTTTCTAATTGATTGATTGCCTATGGCTGGGTCTCTTTTGGGTGTGGAATTTAGGACTAACAATTTTTTTTTTAGTTTTAAGTGCATTTCCCTCAATTATTTTCATATATAAGTAAGCTCATTATAAATTGGTTCATTTGTTTCTTGAGACATTGCAACATCTAAAAATTTTTGGAGAAATTATAGGAAAGACATTGCCACACATCCCCCCCTCAGATTCAACAATGAAGAAGCATTCATGATACTTACCATTTTACCAAATGTTTATCAAAAACCTACTCTGTTCACCACTATGTATGGCACCAAGAATGCTAGTTGAACCTGTCAACAAAAGAGTATTTGCTACTTCCCAAAAATGCTTTACCTGTGGAATATTCTCTTTTTATGTTTTCTTTATACCATCTACTACCTCTGTGTTTCTTTTCGCCAATAAAAGTATCCAATTAAACTGTAATTGTATTGATTCAAATGGCATCTGAACTGTGATGTATAGGCCACTTCATAGGCTTGTCCAGCTGTTCTGAAAATATGATGAAAACTGCAGTTTCCAGTGGCTCTTGAGTGACTTAGACAAACCTAAAGTTGGGATCTATCTAGACCTGATGGAGTTGCACTGTAAGGACTTTATTTATATGGGAGTTTGGGTTGCAGTCTTGCCATCCTGAGGAAAAAATATCCGAGGCTCATTCACTTTCTGGTAGAGCATGTGTGTTCATGGTAGAACGGTGTTAAATTTTTCATCTTGCCTTCGGTTTTCCAGCAGGTGCCATGAATTAGAGATCTTTATCATTAGTTTCTGATCTATACAAGAGAACTTTATTTTCTGATCTATACTAGACTGAGTTTTTCAAGTGATTCTTAGGGCAGGGCATATATGTAGTTTTAAAAATCTTCATTGGGATGATCCTTAAAAATTTCAGCTGCTGAGTGCACTTTGTCTTCTATTGTAATGTTTATACAACTCTTTACTCCTAAGAACACTTTTATCATATTGCTATCTTGGTGTGTACCCACTCTGTTGTTTACAAATATACTTTTGAAGTTTCTTTGTCAGTACTCTACTAACCAGAATTCTTTACTTTTCACATACACCTGTTTATCTCCAGGGTAACAACACACAAAATACCACATTGTCACAATGTTACTCATAGACATTGAAAACCTAGATATGATTTTCACTTCATCTTGCAATGAGAGACCAGGAATCTTAGAAAAATATTTGTTGCTTTCTAATGGAAGAATAGCAGATACTCGATATGCATGCTGACAGTATTCCTTCCCTTGTGAGAGCTAAAACTAAATGCCTCCCATTCTTCTCATCTGATCCCTATCAAATCCTCAGAATCACCCTCATCATGCTGCTACCACAAGCTAGTCGGAGTTAACAGAATGGATGAAACATATTTAACAACCTTACTCTAACCACTGTGCAAACAGATGATGTGAAGATTCTCCCACTAACTTCTTGTGCCAAGTCCTGACTGCACAACAAACATGGTTGGATTCCATGAAGAAGGAAAAAGAGCTATGGGGTCTCACATTGGCAGTTAAGTGCTCTAGCCAGAAAGTGATCTGTATCACTTTTTTTTTCATAACTTCTTGGCTAGAATTTCTTAAACTTCACCCAACCACAAGGATTCAGGAAATCCATCCTCCCGAGACTGAAATAGAACCTCAATAATAGTGGGCAAAGAATATTAATGATTGCCTTATCCCACTTGATGTATTTTAATGCTTAACTTCTGAGCACATAGTGTTAGTAGAATTCCTTCTTGTTTTGCTTATATGATTCATAGGATATTTACCTTTTGTTTAAGAAGCAAACTTCTTCAGGCACATCTATATTCTGTCATATGAGGTTCAGGATTCCCAAACAACAGCCCCTGGAATATTACCCTATGTATTATTCTTCAAAATAATAGTAATAGTTTCATAGACCTAAGTATGAGAAATGCTGCATAGAATTACCTTCTTTTTGAGAAAGTGGAATACATGTGACCACATTAAATATCCTGATGAGTACTTTCATAAAGAAACCTGTTTAACTATGTTTGATCCAGTGTTTCTTAATCATCTTTGACCACAAGGTATTTTTTTCCTGTATTCTAATAACATCTCATGGAACCTGTGTTGTTCTCTTTGGTGAATCTCTTTGTTACACACTACTGTAGACCCATGGAGACCTAAGACCTGGGGAAGCAGTGGAATAGAGTGGACAGTTTGCCATGTAGCCCTAGCTGGGTTTTTCACTCTGTAATCATTTTACTCTGGATATATACTTTAACTATTTTGACCTCTATTTCTAAATTCGGAAACTTGGGGGAGATATTAGTGACTATCAGGAAGACATAGTAAGCAGCAAACAAATATCTCTTTTCCTTCCTCTTCTGATATTATTTACTTTTCCCCCAAATGTTGAGTTTAATAGAAGGATATTATTTTCCACTTCTGATGCTCTGAAGATAATCCATGTAGGATTCCTTTGCCTTGAAAATTTCAACCAAAGAATCTGTGCCAGAGTGCTACCTGGCTGGTGGCTCTTCATTTTGAAGGTTTCCCTTTTACCTCTCTCTGAGAATGTGGTTCTCCCTTGTAAACATCTGAATCCATGCAAAAGTTGTGCAGATTGCTCAGGGCAGTCTTTCTTCCCCAGATAAAAATGACTCTCCACATCTCTGGCTCAAAGCATTCTCCAGGACAAATAATGAAAATTCTAGTACATACTTGTAAGATATCTACTTGCCTTGCAATCCAGGTATGAGTATGAGTAGAATACTAATTCTATCTTACACTGTCCTGAATTTATCGTATTTCAGAAACCAGATTTGTTTAAAATTATATTCATGCCATATATGCTTATGGTTGATGAATAGCCCATGCAGCACTCTGAGTTACTGAAATAGTATGTTAATAGCCAGTATGATCCAAACTGGCAAATGCTTCATCTGGACTGTATTTCTTAATTTGAGAGGTAATATTTCTACTTTTCTTATAAAAAAAATTTAAAGAAATGACTGTGTCTACTGTGAATAGTAGATTACTTTTTGAGATTCCACCAACTTTGATTCAAAGCTCTGCAGCTGTACTGTTTAAACCAAGTAAATTCAATCTTTTTTAAAAAAATACCTCAAAATTCATAATTCTTTTTGTTTGTTCATTTTTTTAAGTAATATTAGGAATTGTTTTAGATAGATGCAAGAACTAGGATTTTTTTGTTAGGGCAAATAAATCATTATACAGGGTCTGCAGAAATCTACATGGCAAGGAGGAAAGTTCATTGATTATTATTGAATTACATATTGATCTGTAATAGAGAAGAATACAGACATCTCTTTATTACTTCAAAAGAATGACTAATTCATAGTTTATTATTTGATACTAACTTACTTTGTATTCATATATACACATGCTAATCTGCCTCATTGCAATTAGTGCTATTTTGATGGTTTGATTTATTTTTGTGACTTTTATATTCTGAATCCCTAGAATAGATCAGATATAGAAAAATAAATGGGTGCAAAACCGAACAACTCAGAGAAAAATAATCTGCTGTCTTCTTTAATCATCTCAATCATTACATTTTCATTCTCTGACACAACTCTATATTTAAATATTTCATATTTGTCATGGAAATTCTCATAAAATTATTTTTTACGTCATTAATTATCCTCGATGAACAAATTTGAACTTATCAAGTTTATTTTGAATAAAAATATAGTTCCATAATGAATATTTGATATAGTTGGGCAGATTCTCAACTTTTATATCATCTCCCTGTTTTCTTGACTCCACCATGCCTTTTCAATCGTTTTCATATATATCTCTAAGCTTCATGCAAACAAAGAAATGATGTAACTCTCTTATTACCTGCCCTTTCTAAATAGTGGTCACTTCTCAGAACTCAGGGTTGGCAAGGACTGCTTCTTTGTGGTTTAAGGAGAAAACTGTGTTATTGACATTGTGTTACTGATATTTGTCTCAGTATATTTAGCATGGAGACAAGTGGCAGAAAGGCAATATTTTTACCTCAGCATAATGGAAAGATCTTTGGTTTGGGAAGGTGAGCAGCTAAGCCTCAAATACAGTTGTGTCTCTAACTAGTATTAATAACTTGCCATATGAACCTAGCCATCATTTTCTGTCTCCATTTCTTTTCATCCAATAAGGAAGGAATTGGAGTAGATAATGTTTAAGTTCTATCCCAGCTCTAAAATACCAAGATTGCATAAACTCACTAGAATATCTAAGATACCTTGAAAAATTCCCAGAAATTATCTGCAGTTATAAATTGGTAGATTGGTATAATAATAAGCTCCAGTGGAACTGTTCAGTGTCCATATTTCTTTTCAATGTAGTTTTTCATCCCTCTTACAGGGAGGTAGAATTTTTCTACCTTGACTCTTAGTCTGGACTTTGATTTCTTTTGGTTAACAGAAGATAGAATAACTCATATCTTAAGAGATGTTAGATTCTGCCTCTGGATTAAAGTGAAAAAGTATTGAGAATAAGCATCCAATGGTTCCAGCTTATCCCAGATTCCAAGACAACCTGACTGCTAAAATCAATGTATGTGTGAGCTCAATTGAGACCATAGAAGAAAACACCTGTAGAGTCATGATAAAAAAAATATTAATTTAAGCCACTATACTTTGAGCATAGTTCTTTACCCAGCAGTAGATAACTGACATGGAAAGCAGAATTCTGTGATGGGCTCTCTTAGATCTGTAAAAACTGGCTGTTAAGTTAAGGTTCTTTAGTTGTCTTTGTGACTCTTGTTCTTTCTGCAATAGGCTAATGGGACTAATTCATAACATGTTGGGTTCAAGTTTACAAGATAACAGAGAATAGAAGTTGCAAAGTACGGTAAAGCCTGATCTTGGAAAGTCCTACAGTAACATTGTACCACATTCCACTGATAAGAGCAAGTCACAAAGTCAGCCCATATTTTAGGGGAGGACAAATAGACTTTGATGAGAAGAACACTTGATGAGAAGAGCAACTAAGCCACTTTGCAAAGCTATAGGGAAAATGAGAGGGATTCTTATGGTAACATTTGTATAAACCACAAAACTTTAGTTTTCAGTACAAAAGTCCATTTGATTTTTCCCTGTATTGTGTGCAGTCTATGCAAATAAGAGTTCAGCATAAGACTTGGGATGTTATCACACCTCATTCATGTGAATAAATTACCCCACATGCTTATATCACAAGGCATATAGAACTTTGGTGATTAGAGTGTAGAGAGAGGAAAAGAAGAGGCATTACCAAGGTCTTAGTAGTTCCCAGTGATATAAATAATGCTACAAGGAAGTCAATAGAACCATTATATAGACTACTAGACAAGCAAAGAGATTCAGTATGTCTGACAGCCTAACCCACTGGCATTGATTATAATCTTCTTCTTGAGTCCCACAAGGGAGACAACTAAACTCAAGAATAGAAAAGAACCAGGTATAGGCTCTTAATTTCTCTTGCCTGAGCTCCTAGATAAAATGGTTTTTCTCATCTTGATTCCCTTACTCACAGTTCTCTATTTAGGATGAGGGAATGCTCAATACCTTCTTTTTCCTGCACTGAATCTCCTACCATAAAGTTGTATGTCTCCTGTGTTTTCTTTAAGACAAGGTGTTTCTCAGACCTTTTGTTGTACGATATCTTTATAATTCATGAACCTATGATTCTCTTCCAAGAGGGATTCTAAGAATGCATGTCACACACTGAAATCAAATGGGCTTGGGTTTAGGTTTTTGTCTAATATTGGTTGTTTAGTCTTGCATGTTGCTTGTTTATAAATTGCTAAAAATATCAAATAAATAAGAGCATGTTATATAAATGATTTGACCAAAAGAGGAAAGCCTGACAACTTTTTTCTTCTTCTTTTTTTTTGAGACCAGGTCTCACTATTGTTGCCCATAGAACTGCAAGCTCACATTGCCTGGGGTACCACACACCACCACAGCCAGCTATTTTTTGGGGAACTAGGTCTTAATATGTTGCCCTGAGCTGGATTTGAACCATGATCCCTGGTCCCCGCTGTGGCTTCCTAGGTTGCCGCTTACAGACACACACACCATGCCTGGCCAGACAACTTTTTATTTTGAAATTAGACATAAGTTATTAGGCAATTTTCAAGGAGAGCCCCACTGATTCCTTATATGGCCACTTATGACTGGTTTCCACCTAAAACCTTCTTCCCTAGCACCTCCCCAGAGTACAATTTTACAAAATTAAACAAAGGTAATTTTTTTTCCTTTTTACAAATGACATTTTCCATTTTACAAATGACATATGTCCATATTATATCTATAAATTTGGGGAGGGGTAAGGAGGGCAAGGGCAGAGTTCAAAATGACAAAGCTTATTATTTGGAGAAATGATTTCTTACTTAGAAAGTAGAAATGTGAGGCCAAACCAAGAAGTTTATCCAATACTGCCATATAGAATTAGAGTGTGCCTCCTCTCCATTCCCAGAACATTCTGTGCTGATTTCTACCAGTAGTGCTCATATCTATGTGCTGTAATGATCTGTTTAGACTGCATGACAGTTGAGGACATTAGAATGTGAACTCTTCAGTTACTCCGCGTTATTCATCTTGGCATCCTAAGTCCTAGCATAAATCCTGAACTGAGAGATAGGATTGGGATGGCTGAATAGTTTCCAGCTAACTCACTAGTTGAATTACTCCCCCATTTATAACATCCACTTTAAGTCTCATCTACAGTAAGAAGTCTTTGATCTCCTCTACTATGCAGAATCTTGTTGGGCAGAACAACTAAATTTTAGTTATTGCCATTTATCTCTGCTCTAGATTTTAAGGAGAGACAAAATCCCATTTGATAATCTCCACAGGTTTTCACAAATGATGAGTACTACATAGACATCAATTACATTTAATTACATAGACCTAAGTTCGTCATGCATGTTGGAGAAATAATGTCTTAAGAGGTGTTACATATAAGCAAAGAGGAATTGGGAGATTTTGTGTTCTTATAGCCTATGTATAATTTGGAATATGTATATTAATGGGGCCTAAGAATCTCTAAATCAAATTATACTACATCTGTGATATTATCATGAAACAATTGGCAGAAAAACAGAAGCCGTAGAATTACAAGAGCTGGCTGTTCTTCAAAATTAATTTGCTTTCCCTTAGTTTCTTGTGCTACCTTCCAGTTTTCGTTCTAGTTTTATGTACTTATTTAAAAAATACTTTTACTCTCAGATGTGTTTGTGAATAATAATGTACTTTAGTATTTTCAAGTGTTCGAATATTATGTTTTAATTTTCCAAATAGAGATGGTAGAATATCTTTTAATTGCAGTGGAGAGCAATACTTATGATGTCATTCCCATAGCAAGTATTCTAGTTATGATTAGTCTTTAAAGGATCAAAAGTGCTTCACAGAGCCATGAAAATGTTCTATGCTTTGGTATTTTTCTTAGAAATTAGATTTTTTTTTTACATTCAATAGGATTTTTTTCCAAAATGCTATTAAGTTAGCATTGTAGTCCTCTGTTGAAGGACAAGACCCTCCAAATATTTCCAATTTCTTTTAATTACCTCTTCCTAGTATTATTTCTCTAATGGACTGACACTCTAAGGTCATGGGTCAACTCTGGGGTGCCTCCTCTTTTTGTAGATAATGGTTTACTGGAATATACACACACCTATTTGTTTCAGCATTGCCTGTGGCTGCTTAGGCATATAGCCAAAAAAACTTAAAATATTTACTATCTGTTAAAAAAAATTCCACGAAGTGTTTACTAACCTGTTTAAAACATTTAATGAAACTTTTTATATTTCCATGTACTATGGGGTAATCAATTCCACTTAAAGGTTATCCATGGTTATCCTGGAACTCTTGCCTAAGATACCACAGGTTCCCTCTATGTTAGAGCCTCTGCTCTGCTCTGCTTCTCTATCCCTGTCTCTTCACATTTCTATCCCCTATAGTATTGCAGCTATCACTCTCTCTACTGTCTCCTGGTCTGGAAGCACAGGAACAACTTCTTACTCTCAAAAAGAACAGTATCTAAATTTGACTATTGCTCAAAGTTCATTGAATGAACGAATGCCAGGTTTTGGTCACAACATAAAATGTCATTTTTATGGATAGAGTTTATATAAAACTGAATAATCTAATCTTCTGAATAACCATTATATTGCAAAATGAATTTTTAAAAGAATTTTACCTTTATAAATTTTATTTTCTTTTAATGCAATTGAAAATTGATATTAAGAATGAGGTAGCCTATGTTGACCTCACTTGCAACATTAGTTCTAACTATACTAGATATTAAGCATAAACTTCTTTGATTAAAAAATAATCTTTTTAATCATTATATAAAATCTATATAAAAATCTATCCCATTTTAACAAAAGTTGTCTCCATTTTCTCAGTTTCTTATAATATTAAGTGTTTATGGGGTTCTAGGCAATGATGAAATAGCAGTAAGCAAGATAGTCTTTGCTCCAGTGGGTCTTACATTCTTTTTCAGGTAGATAGCAAACAACTAAGACAATTGCCAGCTGGTAGCAAGAGCAGTGGAATGAATGGAAATAGGGTAAAGTAAGAGCAGTTTTATTTATTTTAAAAAATAACTTATATATATACATTACATCATTGTGATCCCTGGGGGTCACCCACCACCCCCCTCCCTGGCCACTCCATCTGGTCCCCTCCTCCGTTGTGTATTTTCATTTGGTTGTCCATATATTAGTGAAACCATTTGATTTCTGTCTTTTTTCTTCTGACCTGTTTCTGCCAATATGATTTCTTCTAGGTACATCCATGTTACCAAAAAATTGTCAAATTTGTCATTTTTAATTGATGGATAATATTCGGATGTTTATTGCAGCACTATTTATAATTGCAAGGACATGGAAACAACCCAAATGCCCTAAGACAGATAACTGGATGAAAAGGATATGGTATATATACATACAATGGAATATTACATATCAACTAAAAAAGTAAGAGCAGTTTTAAATGGCTGGTCATGGAATGTTGCTTTGAGAAAGTGGCATAGGAATTGGAGTCTGACTGATAGAAATGAATCAGTCAAGTGAAGATCATGGAGAACTGAATTCTAGGCAATACACAGTTATGACAAAGACTCCAAATCTGGGAAGGAACATAATGTGTTTGAGGAAAAAGAAAGTGAATGTGGTAGATGCATGGTGTACAAGAGAAAGACAGAGAAAATGAGGTTTTGGAGGCCAGGGGTCAGCAGTCAGGAGGTGATTACATAGGCTCTTTTCTGCTCTTCTTTTAAGGAAACTGAGTGAAGGTGGTTGACTCTGATTTTCTGATATCCAATCAGTGCCTGACTAGTTAGGATGTGTGATATATATAGTCCAGGTCAACAGAACACCCTGGATAACTCCAGACCCACCAACCTCCTAATAGTTCAGTGTTGTCCTATGAAGACTACCTGTGTAGTCTATGAAGACTACCTGTTGTCCTATGAAGACTACCTGTGTGGCCATTTCCTGGTTTAAATATCTGTTTGACCATCTTTGGGTCCCAGTGGAACAGACGATGATCACCCATAAGAACACCTGCTCAATAAGCACCATTAAAATTTATCTCTTTTGTTTGACAAGACCATACTAATGAAAAATCCTAGAAATCTGACTCTGAAATCAAGGCTACAAGAGGAGAGAGATGGGAAAACAAATATGGAGGGGGTGCAATGGATTATAGTAGAGAATTGGGGTGTGTTGGTGTTTGTGATGTAGTTACATGCATCTGAAAAGGTGTGATCTAAATCATATTCAGTGTTGTAAATGAATTGTTACTGCTATTAAAACAATATTTTTAAAAGTTATCTGTTTTATCTTATTTGTAAGGAATCATGCATTTGTGTGTATGTATTCACAGATTCACACTATATATAAAATCACATATATTCACATATATATAAAACATATGTATATTTAGCACAGGTTTTGATTACAGAGAATATATGTAAGTATAATTTTTTCTAAAAGAGCTGGTGAAAAGTATTCACCTAAATGGGAATGTGTTAAACTCTTTAACTATTTTATAAAGTCTTGTGTGACTACTAGTAATGTTCAGCTATTATGCTAAATATATGTGTTATTTGACTCTGCCATTGATACATGCAAGATAAAAAACATTTGACAAATTCAACCATTTTGAGTCAATTTCATAAAGATTCTGATTCATTAACATTGAGTCAAGTCAATCCTTAGCATCAGACAAGCAAAGTGGATCAATAATAACCTTTTGTATGGCACTGAAAAAAAAACTTTCAGAAGTCACTGAAATCCACTAAAACTAACTAAAGTTAGATTATATCCAAAGATTGTTGGATTCTAATAGTTCTCACAGTAATTATTTAAACAAGTTTCTATTTCCTCCTCACCTAGTCCCTGTGTGTAGACATAGTCTATGCAGCAATTATAGATATTATTGGAAGTGTGCAAAGTTGTCATCTTGTGGTGGTTTGGTAAAGTCAGGGCCTAAAGGAAGGTGTAAATTAAAACAGGGAGTGGGAAGATGGGGAAAGGTCTCTTTTAACAAAAAGAAAGCACCTCAGTGGGAGTGGAGAACTGGCAATCTGCTAAAGGAAATGAAAGGAAATTCTTCATTTCTAAACGGTTCATTGACCCATGATAATAAAGCAACCCTGCCAAAGAAGGATAATTATCTTTTTAAGTATCAGATATCCTGTGGGTGAAGGCCTCCCTTCTCCACTCTTGAAAAACGAGCTCAAATTAAACAAATGCTCCTTTCGCTAGTTTCCCATAGACATGAATTTTCTGATCATGAGTAAAATTAATCAGTCCCCTCCCCCCCTTCTTTTTTCTGCTCTCACTTATGGAAATCAGATCCTCCTAGCTGAGTTCAGCACATTTTCCTTTGGGCCTTGAGTTCTCACAATAATATAATGGGTGAAAATGCTTGATATTCTGGTAAGACTAGCAATTGCAGAATTGTGGTTTTATTATGCCCTTTAGCTGCTTAGCTTTAGGCAGAAGCATGTTCTCTTAAACAAGAAAAAAGAAACAGAAAAGAATATTAGAGCTCTTTTTCGTCATCCTGGTACCTGAAACGAAATAAAAATTAATATATGCTGTGTGTATAACACAGGTACACATAAACTATGAGTACAAAGGCAAAAATGAACTGAAATGTTATTGATGAAATAGCACTGAATATGAATTTGCTACTAACAAATGATCAAGTTTAAATCCTTTTTCTCTAGGCCTTGTTTGTTCACACCACTAATGTAAATGTTGACTTTTCTAACATGTGGAATGTATTTTATTTGCATAAGCAGACAATCCCTTTCTTAGATTAATGATCTACCTTCACCTGTCTTCTTAACAATCCTTCTGGGGAATCCTTATCATAAATTGCTTAACCAAATGACAGAGCCCTTCGTTATGAATGAAGTTTACTATTTATTTTCAGAATATCTGCATTCCTTTTAAAAGTAAGATAAAGCAATTACTTCTGTATTTTTATTGCAGAGATACATGGAAATTAAAGATTTCCTAAAGATACATGGAAATTAAAAGATACATGGAAATTAAAAATTTAATCACGATGCTCTATATAGCATTCCCAGTGCCTTCTGCTAGAAGGGATCAGGAGATAAAGGTCAAAAGAGATCTTGTCTCATGGTATAATTAATTTAGTAAACATTTGTCTTTTTGAACACTAAAATTCCTTTCTCTTAAAAGAATGTTTTCTGCATACCACATCTTTTCATCCAAATTATAATTGATCATGTTTCTAAGTTCTTTTTGAATTCATTCCTCAGAATCTGGTAGTTGGTACTTGTTTATTTATTCCTTGATCTTTGAAAGGTCTGAAGGAAATCAGTTCTGGGGGTATAAACTTTTCGTAAAAATGTTACTCAGAGCAAGAAGATTGTGCCTTAACAGACATTACTGCAGATGTCCTGGTGTGTCCCATCCGGCCAGTGGAGCGCTTCCGGGACTTACGTCCTGATGAAGTGGCGGATTTGTTTCAAGCAACCCAGAGAGTCGGTTCGGTGGTTGAGAAGCATTTCCAGGGGACATCTCTTACATTTTCTATGCAGGTGAGTGTACAGATTAAAAAAAAAAAAATCCCTTCCTTTTCATATCCTAACGTTGGCTATTCCTCCGTTTTAGCCTGGTATCTTACCGGGACAGCAGCGGTAGGTGCCTGTTTTATATGATGATAAATAATGAAAAAGTTAAAAAAGACTTTACTGATGAAGGACACACATTCTGTGCCCTGGAACAAAGGTGATAATAGCTGAGGTGATATCCACAGCATTGTGTTACAAAGCTAGACAGAGGTTTAGCAATCAGTAAAACTTTCCAGATCTTTTACTAGAATTAGGACTGGACAAGTCATTTTCATTCCATGTTAAATAAATGTTGATTATGTGTTTAAATTTGTTCTATTTTCAGGGCAAGAGCTACAAAAGTTAGATTGGGCCTTGCCTTCAGAGGGTTCACCTTTTCTCTACCTTTAAGTCTCAGTAATTGATATGGATTGGTAGGATACCAACTTGATTAAATATTCATTATAAAATATAAATATTCATTATAGCCTGTTCCCCAGTAAAGAAATAAATTCCCAAATCACTGGAGCTCTTTAGGCAGAAATTGAGTGCAAACTTAGTTTATTAGAAAGGGGTCCATGGTAGATCATCTGCTATGGGAATTGAGTTAACACCAATATATCATACCAGAAACCTCGTCAGAGCTTCCATGGAAAGAGGTGGCATTATCAATCCATAACTAAAATCCTGTGTGACTTAAAATTTGATGAGTCTGCAGTAACCCTTTGGAAAGATGTAAATCATTCTATTGTCTGAGACCTTGTACTTTGTGTTTTAATTAAATTTAATTTTACTATCCCTCTTCTAAACTCCTCAGCTCTCTGCCTGGAACAAATTTAAAGAAAAAAATGAAGAAAGTCATTGTTGTCAGATTATGAAAACCTTTGACTAATGGTGGTCATCTGTTTCTTAATTTTTTTGCCACCATCTATGTTGAGTATTTCTGAACTGATAAAATGCTGTGGTGTGTATGTGTATGTGTATGTGTATTGATTACATCATGCCATTTGAGATCACCTGTATGCAGGTGATTAAACTCAGGCATGGGTTTATCAAGTTTATGCTATAAATCATGTTTCCAGAGAAACCAAATGAAGACAAATAGGTGAAGACATCTGTCAGTGTTCAGTGAAATTCTCAAAGATTTGCATCATAGGAAATGATGCTGGTTATTTAAAATGATCTTCAAAATATTTTCATGTAAGTTTTCAAACTGTTTAAAAAAGTTTGACCCATAGTAAATTGCTTATATTTTGCAATTATGCATATATTCCCCCTCCTCTTACATGCCTGCATATAATAAGTAAATAGCTTACAAAGTTTTAGAAAACAATGCTGATCTACTCACCTACAACTTTTGTTCTGTCATCTGATTTATTTTGTTTGAAATGTTGATCACAACTATTAAGTTGATTTCATGACCCAGTAATTATAAAGTTCTTAATCCTGGCCACAGAACCCATACCGCCCCCATTAATTTGGTCGTTGAGGTAGAAAAACTTGTCTAAATTTAGAAAAACATTCTAAATCTAAATCTAAATTCTAATTCCTGATTTGTAGCAGCCCTTGCTGGTTCTGGTATTCCCAGACCAGCTTGGGACTTGTTTTTGCTTTGTGCTGTGGCTTGTGACCAGGCACTTTTATTCATTTTAAACTAAGGGAATACTTTTCTTGGACTTCAAAAAACATGAAGGAACCAAGAGGGGGAAGAGCCCAACTATAATGAGCATTCCCACCTTTCTTCCCCAAGAGCAGAACAGCCAAGTGGTTGGATAGTGTTTCCGTTTGAGATAACCCACATTCTTGCTTTGCTCATGTTTACCTAGACTTCCTGAGACTTAAAGTAATCAAATATTAATTAAACTACATCTGATTTAAAGATAACCAAAAGGTGGGATACTTCACCTCCCCCAGTGTTTTCAGCCTTTCTTTAATGCAGTTAAAACCATAGCCAAGAGCAAAGAGCATCAGAAGTAGCAAGGGGGTTGACTCACTGGATAATTTATATCATTTTGATACCTAACTCCTCACTCTCAGGTGGAAATGGAGATCTAGTCCCATACATTTGAACTGAATGGTCCCCATGAGAATACTATAAATTAACACACAATGAAATTGGATCTAAATTATTAATGGGTGATATTTCTGAATAAGCAGGGGATACCATTTATCTGTTCTCACCTCTTTTCTTTTTTCCCCTACTGCTAGGATGGCCCTGAAGCTGGACAGACTGTGAAGGTGAGTGCTTATTATGTGCATGCAAATTAATAAGGGGCAATTATGGGAACTAATAAAAAAATCACACCTAGTCATTTACAGCACTTTGCTGTTTCATTATGTTACCTTCAGGTCAGAGAGACCCTCAGCATTACAGTTATAAATTCTGACATTATAAACTGTCTCAAGCAATATGTTTCCTATTAGTTTACAAGACATTTAACTTTTGTGGTAAAATTATTATTGTGTAAATGCTAAATCAGGGAGTCCTGAAACAAAAATTGGAGTTGAAGGCCTTCATGTGGGGTAGTGTCTAGGGTACAATACATGTGCTCCATTTTTCAGCCTGGACATCTTTGATTTGCCATCTGACTCTTTACACAGTTGGTTTTTGCCTCATCATATCTGAGTGAAGGCTTAACTGATATAACCACACATTCTCCCTTCAGTCCTGGTCCTGTGTTTTTCCCTTTTCTCTCTTCCCAATTACTAAACTCTTTGTCTCCCTTTGCATTTAATACCAAAGTTTGAACCTAATGGAGTCAGTGGAGTTCAAAAATTGTTCTTTAGGTGTGCTAGAAAAGGAAAGGAGGGTTTGTTAGGATAGTGTCTGCTTCCCTCGTAAAGTGAAATAGCAGGATAAGAGCCTGACTGATTCTGAAGTTGGTTTCAGCCCCCTTCATACATATGCATCTCTCCATGCTGTTAGGTTCTAGTCCTAAATCATAGAAAAGACTATTATTTGCAGTGCTAGAAATCAGGAGCAGAAAAAACTGGGTGTTAATGTTATATGTGGCAAAATATAACATTTATGGTTCTGAGAATGGTTGTGAGTGGAGAAGGTAACACTTAGCACCAAACAATGCCACGTAAACATAGTTCCCTTTGATCTTAGTTTGCATATGACTTTAATGTTTAACACAGCTTCTGTGAAACTTTTTAATAGAATCTCTGCAAAGTGCTTGAGAGAAGCAAATGTCCTATAGGGACTGCTTCCAAATTCCTCTGATAAATGCTAGCCTTCTGATTGCTCCCACACATGATGTGATAGTAACAGCTTTCCTCTCTCCCACTGTTCACCCCCTTTGTCAGGATTCTAAGTATGTAAATACTGAAAAAGAGTATTAATGACTTGTTTTTGAAATTACATATTTTCTTTAAATACAAAACACAAATCTTTAAACTGTGGTTTGTTGGTTTTTTAAAAACCAAATTTTAATGTAAATTACAAAAACAAGTGAGTTAGATGCATTATAAAGTATCTTTTTGAAAGAGTACCTACAGCTACTGAAAATGTTGTAGAAGCATGAAAAGAAACACAGGAGAGTTTACAAATCATATTATTTGGATGTATATATTATATATATGTATATGTTTAAATTTATATGACTATAGATTATGCAATCTCAAAAGCTTATTTCAGAATTCATAAGAAGACAATAAAAATATTTCCTATTCCATAAGCCATGAAAAAATGACAGAAAGTATATTAGTGGTTGCCAGGAACTGAAGAGGGGCTAGGGAGTGGTAATAAGTAGGGCTTTCTTTTTTTGGTGATGAAAATGTTGTGGAATTGGGCAGTGGTGATGGCTGTAAAACATTGTGAGTATTCTAAAAGCACTGAACTGCATAATTTAAAATGGTGAATTTCATAGTACTATAATGTATCAATTAAATTAATAAAGTAATTTTAAAAAACCATCAGTAAGAACCAAGTATAGCAGGATTGAGTACCACAGATGTATATTCTCTGACTCCAGCAGTGAAGAGTTTTTGATGTCCTAAGTATATGTAATATATAATGTCCCAATTATATTAGCGAAAAATTTAATGGCCTTGTTAATTTAATGGAGTGATAGCATCTAGTGGTCCTATATGAATTGTTGATTGTAGTTATTACCTCTGTGGATGTTATTTAACTTATATTTGTCTTCTTTACTTTTTTTTGTGAAAAGATTATATCATTTAAAATATCTCTCAATTATTTAAACCTGATCATAGAATTTCCCTAATATGAATTAGTGGATCATTTCAAATTCTATGTGGAGTATAAAATGACTGAAAGAAAACATGTACACATGTATAAAAATCTCAATGAATGCTAAAGTTTGGAAAACTGTTCTTTTAGAACAAATCTGTATTTCTAAGTTTGTTTAATTTGTGTTTTTCCAAGTATGATTCTTATACTACCCTACATTAAAATTAATTCTGGTGTTAAAAAATGTTGATTCTCAACTTTTATTCTAAATCTACTGATTTATAATCTTGTTGGGTGGAGCTCAAGAACTCTCATTGGTAACAGGCTTGGTAACAATCCTAGCTTCTATTTTAGAAGGTACTTATTTACCAGCCTTGTCATTTCATGATGAATAAATAGTGGATGATGATGGCACATAACCTTAACCTGTGGGAGCCAGCCTCCTAGAAGCAACCCCTTCAGGGGGCAAGGCAGCAGCAAGCTGTCTGGTTATGAAACTACAATTCAAAACTGAGCATATCTCATTTTGAAGTTCAAACAGTTGCACGTTACCCAGCATATTTGACATAAGTAATGAGGATAGCACAGTGACCTCTTCCTCTTTGTTCTGTCTGACTCTTGGTATTCTGCCTGATGCCTAAGTTCTAAAACTGTCTTTTGTCTCACATTGGATAGTAATAGTAATAAACCCAGGAGTGATCTCCTGCCCAGAAGCAAATTGTATTGTATTGTTGGTGTTGGTGCACCAATGAGCTAGCCTCTTGAACATGGTGCTGCTTAAGGGTTTTTTGCTTCAACAGATTTAAATTCTGCTTTAGTAAGAATGAAGTTAGCCTTGTTTATTCAGTAAGACATTTGTAACAGAAAGAGGAAATATCAAAGTAAAAAAATGACCACTTATTTCTCAATTGAGCACTAACTTTTTTGACTTTAGAAGTTGCAGAGTACTGCTGTTCTTTAGGTGATTATTGCAGCAGTTTGGACCTCCTGCAGACTTTAATAATCTCTTCCTCCAGATTTCATATCACCATATGTATCTGTGTTTTATTATTTGCATATATAGCCAGATAGTTCTGTAATTCCAGCCTATCCTGACTCTCCTGCCCCCATTTGAAGTAACTTTTTTAAAATCCCTTACCCGGTACTTCTTAGCCTATTGCCTTATTAGATTTCCTTCAAGGTGTTTTTTTTTACTGCCTTTTGTTTGTGTGTTTGTTTTTATTCCTATCCCTATATTGTTCATAAGGACATATTTAGTCATTGTTTACTATGGCTCTCTTGATTCCTGTAGGAAGGAAAATGGAGATGATAATGGAATTTACTTGGTGGGACAAAACTCACTTCAGTTAACATGAAGTAGCACATTATATGTACTTGTATTGCAATGTACAATCAGGGATCCAAGTTACCTGAAAACTACCTCTGTTAAAAATCATTCAAGGCCGGGCACGATGGCTCGTGCTTGTAAGCTTCAGCCTATGAAGCGGCCGGGGCTAGGGATCGCGGTTCGAGTCCCACCTGGGGCCCGTAGCGAGACCTAGTTCCAAAAAATATCTGGGTATGGTGGCACACGCCTGTAATCCCAGCTACCTGGGAAGTTAAGGCTGGGGATTGCTTGAGTCTGTAGTACCCCGGGCAATGAGAGCCTGCAGTTCCATGGGCAAAAATAGCCAGACCTAGTCTCAAAAAAAAAAAAAATCATTCAGATGCCCCTGATAAAAACCAAATTTTCTATGAGTTAAGTTTACAAATCATATTCCCAAATGTAATTCCAACTAGCCAAATCATTAAGGCATTGTCCAGTGCTTTCAAAGTTATGCTGCTTAGATCCAAGCTATCTTTTGGAGTGATTACTATATTTGTCTTTGAGTGGGAGGATGTTTTAGTTATGTTAAAGAGAGATTTATAGTGGGCAGGTAATCTATAATTTCACAAGAATTATTTATAGAATATGCTTGCTTTCTATATTTCACAGTGCTTGAATCCTCTACTATGATATTTAGTTTTATGAATATGGGAAGTGTCTCTTAATAACTTTTGCGTTGTTAGCAATTATTTTTTAGATAATATGGAAAAAACAAAAAAAATGTTTAAAGAAGTGTGATTTAATTTTAAAAAAATGAAGAAAGACTCTACTATTCACTGAGGGGTCTCTATGGTTTTGACCAGATTTTCCATATGAAAATTTGGTAATCTTTCAGGTTCATGCATATACCATATTTTAGGTCTCAGTGATTAATATGTCTTGTGTTCCCTCAGGATATTAGCTGCAGTAACTTACTAGCTCTGTGACTTGGGACCAACCCCTTAGCCTCTCTGGTCATCCATTCCTTCATTTTTTTCAAATGGGAGAAGCCATATCTATAGTACTCAGTGATGCTAATGGTGAGGAGAAAACATCTTGAATAGTCTGTTCACCGCTCACTATCCTAGGGACCTTGCACATGTTTCTTAATCATAACCTTAGTTTTCTCATTTGGAAATGTACCTGATGTAGAGATTGTCTGTGGTAACTGAATTCAGTTAATGATTGTGTACTGAATGCTCTCACTTTCCATTTCCTGTCATTTAGCTTAAATTCTTGAGACAATTTCCTCTCTTCATATGATATGTGCTACTTAAATATCTAGTTTGAATTTTAAAAAATGTAGTTTCCTATGTGATCACTTGAACAATTAGAGATCTACCTTGTTAATTGGAGGGGGAAAAACTGTACACTGAGATTTTAGTCGTATCCTTAAGTTCTAAGGAACAGCTCATGATTTTGAACCCACACTGTCACTTCACATTACTTGAAGCAGATTTTCAGAGAACAGAAACCTGCCTACCCCCTATGCTGTTTAGTAGAAGTGACGTAGGCCCCAGAACTCTGTATTTTAAGAGATACTCTAGGTGATTCTCCTGTTTATTTCAGTCCAGTGCATAGCAAATAGATGAAAAAAATGTGTGGCTGGATCTCCACACATTGCTTGTTTTCTATTCAAAACCAAATTCTTAATAGTTGGTGAGCATAAAAAAGGATAAACCCACATCTTGAAAATGAAAATTGTTGTACTTGACTGTTCTTACTATTTTCATCTGTAAAAAATATTCAAGAGTGCTATACTTGGCCAAATTTTTATTTTTTGATTAAAACCGTGACAAAGAGTGCCATCCCATGTTTATACCTAATACATATGTTTACCAGTGGAAGAATTAGTATCTTCAGGATATAGTAGCTTTTATCTTATGAAATTGCCTTATAATTTGCATCTCTGCTTTCAAAATAAATTCAATTTGCCTGAGTTGATAAATCAGGAACAATTTAGGTTTGAGAGCACATGCAGAAGTGGATACATCCAAGTCTACTCTTTCCCTCTGGCATGTTCATCTTTCCGAATCTCCTTACCCAGATGGTTATTTGGGGGCAAACTACTTGGTGCCTTGCTCTCTAGGCAATAGAAGACACCACAGCCTGCCTGTCTCCTTTGGGGAGTTACCTTTCCTGACAACACTCAGTCCCTCATCTGCGTAAAGATGCAACCAGTTACATCACTAACTGGTTAATTTTAATTTGCATGATGTCATTTGGGCCAAAGCATTGGTGGTAAAATTAATCAAGCTCTATAGTATTTTCCTGTTTCTGTTTTCTCCCCAGCTCTCTTAAATTCAGGTATATTAGACCATGGGATGATGGAATGCCTCAAGTGGGGTGAAAATGAAGAGGAAATGTCATTAGATTTAAAATATATTGATAAAGAGGGTAGACTGATTAAGAAAGAGGACTCTAGATGGAAATGGCCTATTTTCTGTCATGGAGCTATTGCCTGTGAAATGTCTGACTGCAAAAGTCAACATTTTCTAGTCCCAACATCCTTGTACAAAGTTTTGGGATCAGATTTTTAGTGATACTCGACCTTCTAAAGATGTTCTGAAGACCAAATAATTAGATGTATATAAATACCTTTACAAGAGCACTTGGTGTATGAAAACATCTTCTTGAATATTTACCATTAATTTTATTTAATTCTCACAGACTTTAAAGTATTTTAAACTTGTGCAAACCAAAATTTGCAAAGTTAAGTGACTTATCCAAAAATATCCAACTGACAGATAGTAGATCTTGAATTCAAACACAGGTCTGTCCCAAATCCCAAATCCATGATACATGACAGTCAACGTTCTTAAAAATACCTGGCACCCAATGAGCAAAGACTCAAGACGAGGTTCACAAGGAGCAAAGTTCACAAGGAGAGGTTTTGCAAACATTTTGTCACCTTCTACACAGATTAATTTGCATTATTTTGCTCTACTTCAGATATTGATTTACACCTAAAAATACCAAGAGGACTCTCCCTGTTTAACTTTAATATACAAAAGCAGGTTAACTAATCTAAATGCTGCTTTATTGCTTTATGTCATTTTAGAGCAGAATTATATGTTTTATAGTTTAATATTTCATTAGGGATACCAAACAAATTCTGTTAGTAATTGGAGGCCCTGACATACAGCAAAGTGAATATTTGGCTGTTAAATTTATTTTGAAATGTGTAGCACAAAAATGTGGCAAATATTGCAGGTACATTTTTAATATTTTACAGACTGTCTATTACACATGAAACTCAAAGTCTGAGGGTTTTATTTAGTCACTATTAAATCAAATATCCTGTGAAAGGCAAGATGCTTTAAAGGCCTTAAAATACTGCATAACCTTAGAGTGTTATTCATTCTTCAGTTGATACAGTGAAGCTGTTTCTCACTGTTGTCATTTAGCTGTGGAGCTCTAGGTGCTCAATGCATACTCATGGAAGGGCTCATTCTCACTCTTAATTCTGATTTGAATATTTCAAGGCCAGGAAATTGTGTGTAAAATTCTCTAACGCTATATAACCAGCTCATTCTAAGAAGGAACATATAAATAGTTGGCTTGATGAAAGCATCAATTCCTTTATTTAAAAAAGTAAAATAAATTCAGCCTAATCTAGCATATGAAAAGAGTCCAGAGTACTGCTTATACAAGTAGTCACTTAATCTCAATTGATAACCATTATTTATGGATATTACCACACATCTAAAATACAGAATGGGGAGTAAAAGTCTATTTAAAAAAATGGGTGCCTTGTTTGAAATCAGACATTTTAACTGAAGTAGATCCCAATGATATTACTTTTGTAACAGAAATAATAAAATGTAAAAGCCAGTTACTTATGATTTTAAGATGCAGATTGACATATTGTTGGGAAATATGGACACAGATAAGGCTTTGAATCTCCTAGAGTGGAAGGAATAAGAAGAAGGCATACGTCCAGGGAACTTTGACTCTATAAATAATGTTTTATGTTGGACAATGAGTACATGACTGTTTAATATACGATCATTAAATACTCTAAAAGGATTTTAAAAGAAGAATGTATATACCTGCTCTATGAGTTTTCTTTCATAGAGATCTTGTCAGAAGAACTTTTCATTTAGAAATAACTAGAATAATTCATTCTTCTTTACTATCTTTAGCATATAACTAGTTCTTACATTTCCTGTGTTCAAACCTCTGATGACTGGTTACATAAAACAAATTTTTGAAAAGCCAGTGGTTGATTCTGATGCTTACCCATATTTCTGAACTGTTTTCTTTATTTATACAAACACATTTTGATTCTAAGTTATGATGACCTGGACTTAATTTTTAATTCCATATTCATCTCAAGTTGTTCAATCCCTTCCAGGGGTTCTACTTGTCTTTTATGCCAAAGTCATTAATAAAGTAATTCTCGGAACCCAAAAGCAGTTGGAAAAGCAAGAATTTGAAGACTGAGCCTGGGTCAGATGGAAACCAGCTTAATGAGTAATAGCATGGCAACCTGCAGAGTCACCGACATGAAAGAATTAGAATAATGACCTTCCTAATGGTATTTGAGTGAAAAATATTGGATTGGAGAGAATCTGTTATGGCCCTTGGGTCAAATGTAGTAAGAAACCCCCCCCCCCAACTCTTCTACTTGAATTATGTTAGTGCAGGGAAAGGGTAATTTTGAAATTTTAACTTCACATGTCACGAGGAATCAAATCTACAGCTGTAGTCTCATAGAGCAGCTACCTTTCTAGAAAAGCCTCTCATCTGCCAAGATCAGGGGAATAGAGATGTACATCTCTGAAGCCTCAGGGGGGAAACACAGAAAATAATAGATTGACATTCTTGTGGGCTCATTCAATGTAAAGATTATATTGTTAGATTCTGGTAATGAAAACTCCCATTTCATTCCCTAGAAGCTTATTGTCATAAATAAGCTTTTCTTGATTCTGATGTTACAAGAAAAATAAACATGAAGTTGTTTAGGATGTTGACCTTGCCTCAGTGGTTTAGAAGAATAAACAACACAGAATAAAAAGTTAACTCACCAAATATTCTTTAATTTTGTGGTGAAATCCATTTATTTTAATGTGCACATTCAAATATCCCACCCACAGGCCTGTGTGTCAGTGTATCAGTGCCTTTTATCAGTCTTAATTGGTATCTGGGGAAACAGTACAACATGGCCTTTTATTTGTGTTTTAATTCTGCTGTTACTTGTCAATGGTATAAACCCCATTTATACCATTCCATGAAACTGTTTAGCCCTGGAAGGATAAATGTGATTCCAAGCGTAGCTCTGCCATCAGATGACCGGAGATGAAACTCAGTCTAGAGGAAGAAACCCAGATCATGGGCCAATGGAGAGACTCCAAGAAGGGCATGGGAACCTGGAAATTATGATCCTCTTCTGAACTTTCACCTTCCTCTTTATCTGCAATCCCAGTGTACTATTTGGTTAGTGACTTCTAGTTCTGAACCTTTCTTTGTGGTTGATGGTGAGATATTCCTCACTGCTAGAGGTATCCTGTTTCTGTTTCCCAGGAAATGAGCATCCTGCTGTTCTTATTTTTCTATGCAGCATCAAGTCTTTATTCTTCTAGTGCTTAACATGTACATTGTCACAGACTCTGTGCCAAGAATGGTACCTGTCTTTAAGGACAGCCTTTGAAATAATTGTATTGAGGAGAACCGAAGATTTTGTGAAAGCTAACCTCACATTAATTCCTGCCCCTATGAAGGCATTATTGAGCATCTACTATGTGTTAGGTGATGCCAGGCACTGGGGTACAGGGGAAGATTAGGTAGCCAAGGAGCAACTCTCATCCTTTATCCAATTGAAAAAATAATGGCTAATTATTAGTAGAATTAGAAAGGTTGTAATAAGATGCTGTGAAAGGAGGTAACTTGGAAGAAGGGGGTGGAGTTAGAGTGGCTGCTTTAGACAGGGTAGTCATGAAACTCTCAATGAAGAGAGAACTTACCAACTGAGTCATTAGGAATGACAAGGATTCAGGCTATAGATAATCTAGGGGGAAAAAACTGTTCTGGGCAGAGAAAAAGTAATGGAGATAAACTTGATGCATTCTAGGGTAATTTTGAAACCTAAGTGGTAGGAATTTAGGTTGGAGAAAGGTGGGCAGAAAAGCAGTTATATCAATCCTTATATGCTACAGTAAGAAGTTTTATTTCTATTTTGAATTTATTTAGTGTTTGGATTATATTTGAAAGGTAAAGGACAGTTCACATGTGCCTATATGACAGGTTGTCTTAACTGATCTGGTTTTAACGTTTCTAAGCCTACTTTCTAGAACTTGAATAATTTTGCCTCACTTCTTTCACAGGCGTGCAGGTTGTCTCCTGCTCCTTCTTCATTTAGCGTTCAAGCAGTTAGACTGCTTCGGAATCCCTCTCTATCCTCTCAGGTGTGAGCCCTGTTTGGTCTTACCAATATCTAATCCAAAGATTGGCAAAACTTTTTGCATAAAAATTCAAATTGTAACTATTTTAGTTTTTGTTCAAAATTATACAATTGCTTTTGTAGTGCAGAAACAGCCTTAGGAAATATGTAAAAGAATTTGTGCAGATGAGCATGACCATAAGACAATAAAACTAGAAATATATCAGAAATGAGCAGCGATCTGGATTTAATGTAGGGGTTGCATTTTGCCCTTGCTTCATCTATGCTAGTTTTCTCAGTAGCTTGAATTCATTCTGATTTACATAATGTAGGATGTTGGATTCCCTTGTATCAGGGATGATTGTTCTCTGAATCTTGTGTCCATGGACTGTGAGAAGGGACACTTTCTCTAACATTGCTTATGGACAGGAAAGCAACAGTATTGGTAAAACCAGTAGCTCTCTTATGATTCCAAGAGCAACCTGCCTGAGAGTGAATCAGAAACTGAGGTTGGAATGACTGGAAACAGTTGAACTTTTGGTGACATTTTTGGGTTATTGAATTAACTGGGACTGAAAATGGCACTATCTTAGAGCCTTTTGGTGCTCCAAACTCCCTATTCTTTAGGTCAGGCAGAGAGAAATTTTCTGCTACTCCCTATGGAAAATGTTCTCAACAGGATCATCTACTCTAAAATATTCAGATATTGTTACTCCTTAATATGCTTAACTGGCAGTTTGAGTAAACAATTTCTACAGTGCTTCAGCATATTGCAGTACTCATCTCATGCCAATGAGAATTCTTTGAGTGAAAGTCTGTGAATCAATGGCCCTAAAAGAGCTTAACTTCCAATCAGATCCCTTTGGTGCATGACCACAAGGTAATTCCATTAACTTTAATGATGGTGGTATGCTACGAAATGGGCCCCTGTTAGTCTATTCTTCCTCTTCTTTTTAGCATTAAATCTTACCCTGCAGCTAAGCTCATCAGGGTAAAAAATATGCATCAATGCCATTCATTTCTTGGCCTTTATTAATATATGCAGGACTTTCTCAGGGAGGGAGTGCTAAGGGAGTACATTAAAAATGAATTCACTGCCCGATTTGTTTACTGTGAGAAAACCCTGGTGTTTTCTTGTATCACCAATGGATTATTATTGATTGTTGTAAAATCCAATGAAATCATAAATATGACTCAAAAACAACTACTGTGGCCACATTAGCAAATTATCAAATCCATAACTGGTCTTGGAGCCTGCCCTCAAAGATTTAAATAAAGTGCCAGAGGGAGAAAAGTTCTAGCTTAGGGATGTGACATCCAGGGCTAGAGTAGATAAATTTATGATTTAATTTGCTGAGCAATCTAATTGAGAATAGCTATTGAATTTCTAAAAAGTGAACTTTGATTAGGTTTATGTGTCAGAAATAAACTGAAAATATGGGTCAGTATGTACTTTTCTGTGAATCTGTTGGGAGAAGGAAAGAAAGATATTCATTACAAGGAATGACTTTCCTGGGTGACCTTCTACCCTTCCTTCTGTGTTCTTATTTCTAGTGTTCCCATAATTGGGTTATACCTGAGACTAACTGGCTCTTCCCAGGGACTTGCTTTTTACTTTCTTCACCCAGGATCAATTTTCACCCATTTAGAAATAAATCAGTTCAAAATGAAATTACCTAAACCATTCATTTTTCACCATCAGTAAATGAGTCTCTGCAAAAAACACTAGGTCCTCCCTTTTTCAGATTCAATGAAATCCTTCTCTTCACCCAGACAATGTAGAAACGTGGTCTCTGCCTTTTTTGGAGGGACGGGGGGTACATCTCATCTTAGGTGAACTATGAGGCAATATTTGCTTTGTAAAATGTATATTGAGTGTTCATAGGTTCCTGTGCATATTTTCTGAAGATGTAGCCTAAAGTCAGACTGTTCAGTTTGAATTTGTAACCTATAGCAGGATAGAAGAAAGTTGCCTGTGGCATTCTACCATCCATTAAGCCATTACCACAATTCATCTGAAGTCCTGGCCTCAGCCACACTCTGATGACAAGCACACTGGTGGCTCGATTTTCAGGAATGAATTGGTTCAGCTTTCAGCTCACTTCAGGAAAATAGAAAAGCAATTTGTACAAAGATAAAGGAGATTTCATAGTGATCTGTGTAGAACTGGCTAACAGATTTCTATAGACAGTCAGCAAAAGCTTAAAAACCCAGCTGAGAAATGATAAATTACCACTAACTGTCCTAATTATCCCTTGACACTCTATGTTGAAACCTGATTAAATTTTGCTGAAACTTTACAAGTAGGAAAGAAATTTAAGGTTTAATAAATTAACCATACTAGAAATGCTTCCAAAAATGAAAGATCCCTACCGCTGAACTGCTTACCTTCCTGAGTAGGTAGCATTTCCCAATATTTCCTCAGCTTTATCATGAGGTAAAGGTAGCACTGGGATAATGTCCTGAAATGATTGCAGTATTAATTGCAAACATAATTGATTATACTCGGATAGGATTAGGATAAAGAAGACTATGAGTCAGTTCCCAAGATCATTATATTAATAGACATAGTGAGTGTGTAATAAGCGTGTGATAAGTTGATTTGTGAACATCATATTCCTTTGTAAACAGCATTACCAACATACTAGCATTAAAGTGTCACATAGTGACTAGATTTGTTTCTTTTGTTTTAGCAGATTATCTTGGTAGAAACCAATCTTTTATGCTTTCTAATCTCAGCTTTAGTACCTCCAGTATATAAATCCAGGTTGAATTCTTCTAGTGATGGCTAGCTTGCTTTTCACCAGTGTTCATATTCCATTATTGGATAGCCCCAGCTAGAAAGGTTTGCCTTTTGTTTATTTATCTTTTCTTTTTCGGTTTTTGCCCACTGTGAGCCGGTAGTCACAGGCTGGAGTCTTTGCTCCAAAATCTTCTTTTAGAGATTTTGGACAGTTAAGATTAATTCTGTGCTTTCTCTCCTTTCTAGAAGCCTTACAGGGTGGGAATAAATTTGCTCTTCTCTGCCTAAGGAGTCATCAACACCTCTTACTTCGTACACAGCATGGTTTCTGCTTCCTCACCAAACTGGCTCTTCATCTCTGAGTGTTCTCTAGTGATTCTTCTATTTTAAACCTGTTGCCAAGAATCACACGGAAGCTTCCATATGGCATATGAGCTTTATTGCAATTCTTGGAACATAGTAGGTTCTCTGTGACTGTTTATTGAGTATTAGGGTGGTTTCCCTAAGTTCAGAGCCTCAGTTCTTGACATTCTTGCTGCCGATGAAGACTGTAGATATACAGGGTGTTTAGAAAAATCTTGTTGACAGATATGGCTGTATGGCAGAATTTTTGGCCCCATTTCATATTTTGAAGACTCTGTATCTGGTCAGTGATATGGGGGTCTGTTATGTCATTATTCTTATCACCAACTGGTCAGCTGTAGAGCTTCTTCCTGATCTCATTGTGGACAAATACTAGCAATGGAATGAATTCTCTTCTTGTGTTATGAAGTGTTGATTTATGTAAGCTCGTTCCATATCTGGGATGCTTGCAGAAACTATTTTCATGTCTAATACCTAACATGTCTAATACCTTTCATGCTAACTATTTCTCTTCTGACAGGGCATATCAAAGGACCCTTTGTAGTAGGGATGAAAATTGGCATCATTGAATGAAAAGAAGCTAACTCATGAAACGCTAGGGACGGGAAAGATTACAGAATCTTTCAAGTAGGAAAACTATTGACCTTTTCTTTGGAAAATTTTAGCTATGCACAAAATGCTACAATTGCAGGGGTCTCCTGGTCTCCTGATGCCTTAGGTGGGCTGCTTTACTGAACTGACCTGAATTGTCCTCCATCTCATTATTCAAGGGCAGTTAGCAGCTTTAGCCAAATTGGAAAGGTATATCTTGAGGTTGGACACAATGAGCCACATCCTGCCCATCTGAGAAATTTTACTTCATAAATAAAATGTCTTCCTCACTCGTATGAATATTTGATCCTAAGATTTTAAGTCTGGCTTCATCCTCTGCTAGCTGCATGACTATAGGCAAGTGGTCTAACTCCCAGCCTTAACTTCCTGTGTCTGTGAAACTAGAATAAGAAAACTCCCTCGGCATAGGACTTTACAGTATTACTTGAGGCCCCAAAAGAGAAACTCTCTCACAATGCTTTAATTCACATGTTCTTTAGTGAGAACCTACTGTATGCCAGCTCCTATTCTAGCTTCTGACTCACTGAACTGAACAAGGCAGATGTTCCTATTCCCAAAGACAGCCTTAACCCCCGCCCACTCCCCTACCCACACACACAGTAGTTTTGTCATAAGCTCAACATCAAGAAACACTGATGAGGACAGTCAAAAGAAATCCCTATAAAGGAGTTAAAGTGGGTTTCAGTTTATTTTCAGCACCCTCGAGTTTTCCTGTCATTGTGCCCAGAATTCTCATTAATGGTAAACATGTTGTTTTCCAAGCAATCTAAACATGTGAGTCAAATGGAACTGAATGTGCTGAGCTAGTTTCTTAAATTGAAAATGCTGACCTTCATCAGGTGTGACTGGGTGGGAGAAGGGAGCAGGGGAGGTAGAGGAGTGACTATTCCCTGCATACAGGCAAGCTGTTTACAAAACATCACCTCTGTGATGGCTGTTGGCCCCATTAAGAAACATTGTTATATTCCTTGCCTCATGTACCCTTAACAAATGGACACTAGCATGACTGGAAAACTATTTCCTCAGTAGCCCAGTAAAGATAGACCTTTCTTCTGATGTTAAATTCACATAACAAAGCACAGATTTTCTAGCCTCTGAAAACCAGTGGTGACCCTAAACCAGGCTCACAATTCATAGGTACTCATCCCAAGGAGCTGCTACATTCTACTTCCCACATCAGCAGACTGAGTTAAGTTAGAATTAAGAAACTTAAGAGTTGTGAGTTAGGAGTTGAGATATGAGAGTTAAAAAGTTTAGAGTTAGGGAGGTAATTGTCAAGTTAAATTTAAGACAGTGAAATTGCAAGTTTAGCTAGAATTGCATTTGAAGTCAAGCTCACATGTGATTTTTTTCCCATTAATGTCCCCCACTAGATTTACTTCATAGTTTTCTGTTGTAGCAGCTGGTTTTTGTTATCCTGGTTATAAATTGTTAGAGGGGAGAGTAGACTGATACACCTATCTGGTAGAAAGCTTCTCCAGCAATGTCCAGGGTTGTTGACTATGATACCCCCAAAGAGAGGATCGGTGCCTCCCTTTGGACCTATGTTCAGTAATTGCTACCACCTTCTCCTTCCACTGACCCTTGAGTACATTTTTTTTTATGCAAACACTCCACCATCTATTTTTTTTTTTTTTTTGAGACTAGGTCTCGCTATTTTTGCCCGTGGAACTGCAGGCTCTCGTTGCCCAGGGTACCACAGACTCAAGCGATCCCCAGCCTCAGCTTCCCAGGTAGCTGGGATTATAGGCATGCACCACCATGCCCAGCTATTTTTTTGGAACTAGGTCTCGCTACAGGCTCCAGGCAGGACTCGAACCATGATCCCTAGCCCAGGCTGCTTCATAGGCTGAAGCTTACAGGCACGTGCCCGGCCCCACTCCACCATCTATTAATGCTGTGGAAAATTCCAGTCTAGAACAGAAACAAATGTGGTGTGAAAGTAACTTAGTAAGGAGACAGGTCAAACAGAGGGTGGGAAATAAGGCATTGTGCTCTGAGCTTCACTCATCTGTGGCCCCTGGAGGCTGGATCCACTGTGCTCCAGCCTCAGCAGCAGCCGGCTCTTGTAATCCATCTTCACTCCAGATTTGGTACCAGACAATTTTACACAAGGCTACTTGGGTCTGTCATTCAACTTGCAGATGGAAACATGAGATGTGGTGTGAATGAGTCCCTGTGGGACTCAGGCTGGATGTGTTACTGGTTTACAGCCCATGCATCTTCTTTAACTTGTTCTTTTGGAGGTGTTGTGTGACGAGAGCTGTGAGAATTTGTTCCTCTTAGATGAGACATGGAATGTTGTTTCCGTTTTGAAACCCCAGGTAATAATGAGCTCTTTGGTTGAAATGGTGTCAGTGGAACTGTTCTTGTGATGATGTGCTGTGCTAATGTGGTTCTAGTTGTTTCTCTGCCAATAGATTGTTGCTATTCCTGGGAGAAGCATATGTGCTTTCACTAAAGGGATGGATGGTTAACTAATGTATCAGTAACTGCAATGTGCATCTATGTGTATTTTTAAAGCAATATTATCACCGGACAGATAGGTTAGTAGGCCCGCAGGCCCTTCATCCTGATCCTGACCTCCCCCACAGAACAGACAGATGAGCTAGCAGTGCGCCAGCTGCAGCTGCTGCTGCTTCACCGGCCAGAAGTCAGAGAGATGTGCCCGAGGGGGTCAGACTTCCTGAGCTGGGATGAGGCTCTTGAGAGCCTCCAGTAAAGATTGAAAAGAGGCCTCCACAGACACAGGTGAAGGCAATGAAGGAATCAATTTATTCATTAGTGAAAGATCAAGGAAAGTGCTCTGGGGAGAACTTTTTGAACATGGAAGACTTGTCTGGGAGTCGGCTAGGGAGGGGTGTGTAAGTCAGGGGTAGGAGGTCCATACTGAATTTAGAAATGTGGTTTGAGAACAAATGCCTTCAATTTTATTGACCGAGAAAACAAGGAGAGGGGACTGGGTAAAATTAGCTGCAGGTGGACGTTCTCAGAGCTCTCCTGACTATCTCGTGGGTGAACATTTCATGACACCCACCTGTGTGCCCACCTGCAGCTCCACAGTGTCAGTTGAACCAGCCCAGTCTCAAGATCTGTGATTCCCTTTTTCCTATAGTGTTGTGGGAAGAATTGAGGTGTAGATCAGAGACACAAGTGAAAAGAATTAACCAGAGAGAGAGTGGAGAACAGATAAGGTGGATACATTGAAATACACTTCTGAGAGAAGCAGCAGGCAAGACAGGAGAGGTATGTGTGGAAAGGAGGATTTGAGGTTCTATTATTATAATTTTCACTTTTGGACTATGTTTGATTTCTCCCCTCAGGTATAATCCCCATAAGTCTCCCACAGTATCACCTGTAACCCATCTCCATAATCCCTTGTATTCTCCCCCCCCCCCGGTTTTGACCCCTGAGTTCTCCCCTGCTATATTTCTCAAAGTTCTATAATTTGCCTACTGGTTGTGTCTTTTTGTTTGATCCTTTGTTCGGCTTCCTTATATTCCTCTCATAAATGCAATCCTCCGATATTTTTCTTTTTGGTTTATTTCACTGAGCACAATCCCAGTTATGTCCATATTGTTAAAATGGTATGAGTTTATCTTTTTGATTGTTAAGTAGTATTCCATTGTGTGTACCACATCATCTTAATCCATTCATCTGATTTTGGGCATTTAGGTTCCTTCCATGTCTTAGCCATTGTAAATAATGCTGTGTTAAACATAGGAGGGCAGGTTTCCTTTTGATTACTATTTATGTGTCCTTTGAATAGATTTCTAGGAGTGGGAATGCTGGATATTATGGTAACTCCCTTTTCAGTAATTTGAGAGTTCTCCACACTGCTTTCCTGTAGGGTTTTGCATTTCTACCAGCAGTATAAGAAGATTCCTTTTTCTCCACATTCACTGGAGCACTTATTGTTGCCAGTTTTCTTGACAAGGGCCATTCTCACAGGTGTGAGGTGATACTGTATTGTAGTTTTGATTTGTATTTCCCTAATTATAAATGTTGCGCATTTTTTTCTATATCTCTTGGCCATTCTCATTTCCTCTTTGTACAAGTGTCTTTTAAATTTTTCTACCCAATTTTTTTTATTGGGTTGTCTGCTTTGTTTTTCTTGACTCATTGTGAGCTCTTCATGCATCTGATATTGGTCCCTTAAGAGTTGTATGGACTGGCCGGGCATGGTGGCATGTGCCTGTAACCGGCAGCCTAGGAAGCCACAGTGGGGACCATGGAACACAGTTTGAGTCCCACTCAGGGCATTGGAGCAAGACGTAATACCAAAAAAAAAAAAAAAAAAAAAAGCTGGGCATGGTGATGCATGCCTGTAATCTCAGCTACCTGGGATGCTGAGGCTGGGGATTGCTTGAGTCCGTGATACCCCAGGCAAAAATAGCAAGACCTAGTCTCAAAAAAAAAAAAAAAAAAAAAGAGTTGTATGGACTGCGAATCATTTCTCCCTATCAGTAGTGTGTCTCTTAGCTTTGGTTATTGTTTTTTTTCTTGACAGGAGCTTTTAAATTTAATGTAGTCCAAGCTGGTTTTATATTGTTTTCCATGAGTTTTCTAACTGGGGGTACCAGTTTGCATCAATTATCTGCTGGGGCATCTGGTCTCAGACCCTGGCCTTTAATGCAGAAACATACCTGGCCTCTGCTTCTACATTCCCAGAACTGGACTGGTTATTCTGGTCATAGAGGTTGGTGTTATGGCCTTGACACAAAGGCAAATTTACCAATTCCTTATTTATTCAAGCCTTCCAACCTGCTTTCTGGGCAAGGAGTGAGGCTTAGTTTTCAACCTTACTAAATGACATGGCCACACTTAGGAGCCAACTTAATAAGCTGTAGAAAATAACTCAGGAATATCTAAGCTGGGGAAAGTAAAAGGAAAAAAAATGGGTCAAGAAAATTTATGGTAGCAGATGTCTGGGTCTAAATTCATCAGACTTTTATCCTCTTGTTTACCAGCCAGAGGAAAAAGTAAAATTGAACAGAGAAATTTTTCAAAGTTTTTTCTGTTCTGAGAGCCTTTCTAGCTCAATTAGTACTTAACATTTGCCTAGTAATTTATTTATAAAGAGCTTTACTTCACCTGTTTTAAATTATGTGAGGCAGAATAGGTAAAGTTTTGGAATTAGAATGTCATAATTTAATTACTATTTCTACTCCTTTCTAGTTGTGTCCCTTTAGGCAAGGTGCTTAACAACTCTGAGCTTCTATTCCCTCACCTGTAAAAGGAGATCATGACAATTTCTAACTTTGTAGAGTTTATTAGGCTCGTAGGAGTTAAGTGTGGAACTTCTTTCACAATGTTTAGAATATGGTATACCTCAGCCTGTGTTAGCTACTATCGTTTAAATATTAACACTTAATATTCAAATATTAACACTTAATATTCTTACTAATGTTTCCAACATTGTGAAGTAGGCATTTCATCAGGAATTGTATTATTTGAAAGGTGCATCTCAGAGGGAAAAATTTACTTACGAGCTGGAATTCAGTTAGAATACCAGTTGAACATCAGTTAGATCCATGATTTCTGTACTGAAAATTGTTGGCCCAGTCCAAATAAATCTACTTGCACAGACTGGTTTGTTTAGGCCTGGCCTCATCAGATAGTGGCTAATGAGCTAAGTTCCCAGCAACAACTTTTAAACCAACACATTTAATTGTCTGTGACAGAGGAAAATGACTCAGAAGTTTCCTTTACTGTGGCTCACATTGAGTTTTCAAAACTGGAAAGGTAGATAGGCTTTTTGCAAACCAGTGGTTAAGGTATTGTAAATTTTCACATTTTCAAACCATATAATATCACTTTTACATTAAAAATGCAGTCCACGCCCGCGCTGATATTATTTTAGGATATTCATGCATTACTTGAATGTTATTCACACATAACTAGTTGTCTCTTTAAAAAAATTTTTTTTGATTCATTATTGACCCAAGAGAATATGATAGATACTAAAAATCACAATTGGTCACTGTTTTCAGGATATTGTTCTATAGAAGCTTTGTAAGACCCTACCTTTCTTCCAGAGGTTTGAACTTCTATAGGAAGGACAGAAAACCTACATTTAAAAAGCAAACAAACAAACAAGCAAAAAAACCCAAGTTTGCTGTCCTAACTACCAAGAAGTAAATTTATGGGGAAAAGTAAACACTTTGGATTCAGATGGTTAATGAGGTTCCCTGGTTGTAAGAGAACTTCCAGTAAAGAGGCTCTACAAGAAAAGGGAGGGAAAATGAATTACCTGAGTGAAACAGAGGCAGCAGGAGCCACTTGTAGAAATAAGCATGTTTGTTTACATTTGGTTTTTAGCAAGTTATCTTTTCATAATAACTTTGCCTGCTCAGGGCTGGCATCATTAAATCCATTTTTAAATCTAGCCTTAAGAAAAGTACTATTACAGTTCAGGATCCTTTTAGCTTCACATAAAACACAAAACCGTGACAGATGCAAGAACTAAAAGGCTTTTATTTCCAGTTCGGTCTGGGATCCATTTCCCGACACTCACCAACGCAATAGCAGTACCTTGGAGGCAAGAGATCCCAGTTCTCAGGAAAGTGGGGTTTATAATTCTTTAGCTTTGAGAATATTTCACATAGATGTTTTGACATAGTTAAGACCTTGAGGTAAACACCAGATAACCACCTGGTAGGGGCAGTTACATGGTTCCGGGCTTTAGATTCCTGAGTCTGTTCCTTTTGCTATGGCTTAAACCTTGACATGTTTTGCTGCTTGACCTCTAAGCTTTGAGCAATAATTTCTTAACAAATTTAGACTATAACACTATCCACTTGAAGCCAGGCACGGTGGCTCATGCCTGTAAGCTTCAGCCTATGAAGCGGGGGGAGCTAGGGATCGCAATTCAAGTCCTGCCTGGGGCCCATAGCAAGACCTAGTTCCAAAAAAAGCTGGGTGTGGTGGCACGTGCCTGTAATCCCAGCTACCTGGGAAGCTGAGACTGGGGATTGCTTGAGTCTGTGGCCCCCTGGGTAACGTGAGCCTGCGGTTCCACGGGCAAAATAGCGAGACCTAGTCTCAAAAACAACAAAACAAAACAAAACAACAACAAAAAAAACACTATCCACTGATTGAACTTGATTGAATAGCAATGGTATTTATAGAGTAATCATCACTATATCCAGAGATATTTCAATTCTGTTGTCAGCCTGGGTCTGTATTGCTGATACTGTTGCAGAGTTGTGGCAGTGACTTGCATATCTTCCTTCTGTTCTGCAATAGAGCTTTAGGTCTGTGTGTGCTGTTCCCATAGCACCTCTTTCCAGTGTCTTCTGCTGTACTGGTCAAAAATCAGCATTGTATATAAAACATCTTATCAGTACGTAATACAACTCAGGTACTATGAGTTGAAGGGTGAAATACCAGTTTTTGTTTTTCTCTTTGGCTGTTTGACAAATTATCTGGGAATAATGGTTTTACAACTGTCTTCTGAAAATTCTTACTGGTGTTGGAAATAATTTGGCTCTAGAGGAGACTGCATCCATTGATCCCACTAAAATATTCTACAAATTGACTTTAGCTTTAGTATCTTTCAAATCAAAACTGGCATCAGTATTCCCCTTGAGAAGCTTAATTTATGAAAGGAATTTTTAAATGGCTAATGCCAAGAAAATATAAGTCGCTTAGGTCTTTTGTCTTATAAATGTCTTCTATTGTGGTATCTTGTTGGAAATTCTGTTTGTCTAGCTTCAAAGTATGTGAAAATGAATAAGTATGTTAATTTCAGGAGGGAAGTAGGAGAGAACAGAGCAGTGAACTCTGGATTCCATGCTATATATTCTTCTGTCATACTGACTAGTTTTATGATATTAGACAAATTTTTCACTGTTCCTGAACTCTGCTTCTTTTATCCTCCTTTCCATTTCTGTCTTCTCCCTTCTTCTCCTTGCTTGTTAGGACTCTTTCAGTTACAAATGAGAGAAAATTCAAGTCTGCTAAACTAAGTGGAGGACTTATTCATCATAATCAGAAGTCCAAGTGATATTTCTGACTTTGAGCTGGAGACTCAGTTCTCTCTGGACCTATAGGCTCTGGCTCCTGCATCTATTTCCTCCACTTTAGATAAAAAGCATACCAACAGACATTATGCTTGGTATGGAAATAGCACTAGTAAGAGTCTTCTTGGCAGACATAAGTCCATATAAAGAACATAGGAGGGAGAAGAGCAATTCATGAGCAGGTTTCAGTCTATTCATAAACACAAGAAGCAGGTTCTGTTGTCTAAATGTTATTTAAAAAGCAGCCTGGACAGACTGAAAGTGAAGAGACTGAGATAAAAAGATGTTTCCTAGAGAATAGAAAAATAGCAGGGACTAGGATGACACTAAAGACTTGAACACTAAGACACAGGTCTGCTGAAGAATATAGAAGGTAAATGAATTTCAAAGGAAGGGACACATATGACTTAAATGTAAGATCCCATTGGCAAAAGGAATCTAATAGAAACTGAAAGAACTTGGAGTTCTATCAGCGACATTTCACTTAAAGCCCAAATTAGGTCAAATATACAGAGCAAGTACTGGGTGAAATATCTGAAGACCTTTTCCTTTTTCTAAATACCAAAATATCATCAGTAATCTGTTTAGTATCGGTTTTACTCTAAATTTAGCAAGTCCATGGCTTTCTGTTTGCAAAGTAAGGCAATGTTATGGAATCTCATTCTTTCATTCGCTTAGTATGTACTAAGCACCTACTGAGTAACATCCTGCTGATTGTCACGTCCAGGCTGGTATGTCCTATACCCTGCCAAATAAATCGAATGTGGTCCCTCCTGAGAGTCTGATGGACTGTCAGCTATTTGCCTAAAATAGCCCGTCTTGATTCCTAAGGTTTGAACTCATCAAAAGGATGTTATCTCTGGAAAAAAAATGACTTGAGAATGTAATCAATAACCCTGTTCAACTCCAAGCTCCTTATCTCAACACTAACACATGCTGAAAATGTTTTTCATAAAAAATTATTTCCTGGAATCTTTTGTTCTTTATTTATGGCAAAAGTTCTGTAATAACTATTTCAAAAATGACTTAATAAGCAGGCAGTCTTGCTGCTGTTCTAATATGTCAATATATCACTTAAGTGTCATTTGTTAAACCAGTTTGATCAATAAAATCCTTTCATTATTTTTCCCCAAGTGGCCATTGAGCCACATAACACCATCCTAGTACTTTGTCCATATTGCTCTCTCTGCTTTTGGCTGTTGTGGATTAGTGGTAATTATTTCTTCACAGAGTATTAGCCAAGAGTTTTCACAATGCTGTAATGGTAAAGGTTCACAAAGATAAAATGCTCTAATTAGGGAGCAAAGTTGAGGAAGTAAGCAGTTTTTAGTGGATTGAGATCTGGTGAGAGCTGGTTTTCCTTCTCTGCTTGCATATAATTTGAAGTACTGACTGCTTGCTTAATATGGAACACTACTTTCTCTCAATATATTTTAAGATTTCACATTTATTCACTTATTAGCTGATTTGAGTGAGCTAGTAACTGATAAAAATTCCACAGGGAATAAATTAGAAACTGTTTTTGATTGAAGCAACCAAGAGATTTGGCACCAAAGCATGTATACCATCCCTCTCCCTCATATTAAGCCAAATAGCTCCCTGAGAGCAAACAAAGCAAGACACTATTTGAGGTTATATTTATTATATTATATTGTATTGTATTGTATTGTATTGTATTGTATTGTATTGTATTGTATTGTATTGTATTGTATTATATTATATTATATTATATTATATTATATTATATTATATTATATTATATTATATTATATTATATTATATTATATTATATTATATTATATTATATTATATTATATTATATTATATTATACTATATATATAGTTCATTTTTGCATTGCAAAGACAAAACTTAATTGTTGAGGATATTTTGGAAAATACAGAAAAATATTAAGCAGGACTTGAAAATTATCCGTGGTTAAGTTTATATTTTGGCTGAAACGTTTTCTTAAAACACTATAAAAACAGCTTTCACAAAATGTGAGCGTTTATTTCCCACTAATGGTTAAACTCACACACACACACACACACACACACTCACACACACAGAAAGAAAGCTTACCAAGCTTCTCTTAGCTATCCATTCTGTGAGGCTTCCTCTATTTGCCCTTGAGATAAACAAATGTTCTATACCAAGAAAAGCCCTGCAGTGAAAAAGAACCCTCTGCTGTCTTTCTTTTTGTGATGTTTGTGGAGAAGAACATTTCATTTTGCTATTAAGATGCCTGAGAAATTGAACATAATTTCTTAAAAATAAAACCTTCTGAATATTGAGAAGGAAAAAAAAAAAGTAAAATGCCCAAGGAAGGTCCTTATTCACAGAGTTTGAATCCTTGTAAAACCCCAAACTCAGTGTGGATGTGCTTGTTGAATCATTATCAGAAGGTCTATCTTTTATTTGGATTCTAATTTTATTTCCAAAACAAGCTTCTTCATAGCATATTTTAATATTTCAGGCCCTACCGATCCTGCCATCAGAGACCCAAGGTCATGGGGAGACAATTCTTGGAAATGTCTTGTGTCCCATGGTCACCTGTGAAATTCCTGTTGACAGAGTAAATGTTAATGTGAGAGTCCAAGATTGAAAGAGCAGTGTTTTGTTATAAGTAGAATCAAAGTGAAGTCCTTATTTAATTTCCTAGGCACTAATGAAGGCTTGGAATCAAAGTTGTTTGTGTAGGAAGTCAGCTATTTCATCCCTCTGCTGCCAAACTGACCTAGGAAGAAGGTTGTCTATCATATTCTCAATGATTTCCAGGGAATCAGAGCTCACCATGTCCTCTGGTAACACCACCATCTGCTAAATTAGCAGCAAAGAGACAAGATATAGAATGAAAATGTTGGTCTTTCTCCAAAACATAGGCCACTGGAAGGCAGAGAAAATCACCATCCACCATTTTTCCCATATTCTCCCAAAATTTTAAACCACTCATCTGCCCAAAACTTCTTTAAGCCCTGAGTCTAAAGGCCTACCACCAAACTCTCTTCATCTCTTCCCTCTGCCCAAGTAACCCCTCAATGAGCCCTTCATTAGTATTCATTGACCTGAGGTTGTATAGGTTGCCCTCATAAGTAGAGAGGAGAAATCTATCTCAAAGTAGTCCCCCCACCCCATACTTATCAGACTTCCTGATGATTCAACTAATACATCTACACTAAATTTTGGTTTTTATAAGGATTCAAACTCGAGGAATATGGACCTTCCTTGGCCTTTGTTTTTAGGACTTAATCCTTTTGCCTCTTGCTCTAGGACTTGAAAACATATAGACTGTCAACTGGGAGTACATTTATACTCTTGCTTTTTTTAACCATTACTCTCTGTGAATAGCTTGACTTAAGTACAACTCAAGGAAATCTATCCTTATCTTGGAAGTGTTGCTACTTTATTTCATGGTCTCCATCGCATAGCATATTGAAACTCTGATGCAGAAATGTGGTAGACTGTGAGCTAAGAAGAACATGGGTCACCCTGTTTTACTGAATGACTGACATGCAAAATGAGCTTAGGAAATACACAAATACATAAACAACACAATGAATAAATATGTTATGATGATTAGCTAAAAATCTTTTTAAAAGAATGTCCTTCATATTTTTTGCTTTATTTGAACATGTTCTATACAAACCAGCAATAAACGCAATTGGAGCATAATGGACAGAGAAAAAGTATGCAGGTGAGAGAAATTCATGAAGTTTTTAAAAATTTTAGCCCTACTTTAAAAGATAGATATGTTCTCAAGCTGTTTCTTCGTGTTAAATGAAGGTGTAAGTTTGAACTATTTAGAACTGAAGGTGACCTGTGGAATCTTTGATTTGATATTGGAAGCTGTCTGATAATTTCATATTGTCCTTTTCTTCCACATTTTCAGGAAGAGTCAGAGCTGTGTTATCTGAGAGGCTCATACACATTTCCTGTGAACTTCCCAAATGTTTGAAATAATTATGTAGGAGACAAAAGAGCAGACCTCCTACAGACAGATATTCGTTCAAGAGTCAATGTGAGACATTGTTCTGTCATGGGTCAGATTATAGCTTGTTCCCTCTTTCAAAATATATTTCAAGCTACATTATTAAAATGCACCATAGGCTTTTTTTTTTTTTTGAGCAGAAAATTTAAAATAGAACTTTAGATGGGGCAGACTTCTCTAGTACCCCCAAGATTTTCATTTTCCTTGAAACATTCCTCCACTTTGAAAAATATAAGTAGGCCATGGAGAGAAATGCCTGATGTGAATTTCTTCTAATAACCCCAAACTCTTCTTTCAAATTACTACAAAAGCAATTCAGCATTTTTAGTGCCAGATTGATGAAAAAAAAAGTGCATATTAAGCTTTCCTTATTAATTAAAGGCAGTGGGAAAAAGAGTCATCCTAGCTCAAGCTGATGAAAACAAATAATGCTTGGAAATGAGCTTGCAGTATAAAACTGGGTAATACTGTGTGTTAATACAGTTTTTATTCGTGCTGGATATCTTTTCCTTATAAATGTTAAAACATCTAATTACTGGTGGATGGCAAGAAAGCAGGAAGTCGCAAGATTTTGAAAGTGTCTGCAAGTTAAACTTGGGGAAAAAACATTCAAAGAAAACTCTCCAGAGAAATGATTCTCCTTTTGCCCCATGAGACTAGCAAGATGAACTAATAGATCATCCTCTGTCCTAGTTCTTAACCTTGTTCACAGCTAAGCTCATTTATACCAGGTGAATGATGAGCTGGGTCACTACAGAAGTACATAGTCTGATGAAAACTTTCACAGAGTTTCAGAAAAATATTGTCTCACTCCTTTCTCCTACCCACAGTCCTTTGGGATCTGAGAGAGAGCTGATCACAGTTACCAGGTGATACAGCAAAGGAAATGATTCTTTGTAAAGTTGCAGTAGCAGAAGAAAAAGTAAGGAGTACTGAAGAGAGGATGGGTCTTTGGGATTGTAATACTTCTCTGTGTATTGAGTCTTTCTGGACAATTTCTTTCTGATGACAACTGCTCAGATATCGTAAGACTGAACATTTTCCTTCTATCTTTGCTTCTGGAATGAATAATTCTGAGTTTTCTTGGGAAGGCTAGCTTGCTACAGTTTGGAGGTGGGCAATTATAAACTATTACAGCAAAGAAGAGACTCCCTCTGACCTTTCTTTGTGCCTAGGCTAAGAATTAAATTGAAAGAAGACATATAAGTAGGGAAAAATACAAAATTTTATCTGGCAATAGTATTTTTATATTTATTCAGAGACTTTGTATGTATAAAAAATGAAGACCCAAAGATATGGATAGGTCTGTGAGTTTAGATAAACCATTTTAACAAAAAGGACAAACTGTAAAGATGTAAAAAAACAAAGGAAAATGGGGTTTGTGCTGGGGCAATAAATAGTAGCAAAAGTACTAGGAAATATAAGTGGGAAACTAATGGAAGAAAATTGTTATTTTAGTAAGTTTGTATATGTTCAATTCAGCAACAATTTTCCATCACCAATGATAAAAATGTTCTTTTCTTCCTTACAAAGGAAGGGTCCCTTTCTCATAGAAAATCTGTGTCCTGCTTTTAGCTAAAAGGTAGAGGTCAGGTAGCCCTTTCTATACCTACCCTTTTTCAGTAGCTTTCAGCTAAAAATAATCAGTATGGCAAAGTGAAATATTTTGGCATGGCATATCCTGAGATCCTTTACTCTGAACCCCTAATTAGCAGGGTTTTCAGGGAACAAAGGAAGAGATACTTGTTTTACATTTCTTTTCCTTTTCCTTCTTCCCTTGACGATGTTTTTCTCTGATCTTTTCCCCTCCACCCATCTTGAAGATAGGATGTTTAGAAACACTGTATGCATTTATCAAATTTATTGTGTCAAATAAATTACATCTTGGCCACCTGCTATAGAAGTCAGTCATGAGTGCTAAACAGTGCTTGTGGGATATCCAGGCTGTCTAGGATCAGTGGGAGAGCTGGCTTAATCAATTAATGATGTCTGCAAAGGCATGTGCCACATATACTTGTTCATCCTGCTGTGACCATACTAGACTCATCCCAGGTTTTCTATTTTAATAGTCATTAATCATATAAACTAAAATCCTTTTAAACAATACTTATAAAATTGGATTTATTGTTCTGAGATGGGAACGGCCAAGTGATCAAAATAGGTGAATTTGCTTTTTAGCAAAGTTTAAATTACATTGATGATCAGGGTACAGTACCAAATTGTCTTATTCAAGCTTGGCTTACATAATTTGTACTTTATTGAAACTACAGTGTTTACTACTTTCTGTTTAAGTGTAATGCTTTATCTAACGTGATACTTATGATAATCTAAGTATAACTTAGAATAACTCTTCCTGTCTAGAGTTTTTGCAAACTGCTTCATCTGGCAAGTGTAGATAAAATGGGGTTCTATACTTTTTGGAAAGCAGATTTTGTTTTTGAAGTGGAGTTCAATTAGTTTCTGGAGAGTATATTTAAAGTCACCAATGCAATTTTAATCCTCAGGTTATCCTTCCCATGCCCAGAAGCAGCACATTCTACTCAGCTATCAGAATTAGAGCAGGGAACTCTGCAGTGATTCAAGTCACCACAGAGATGTCACAAAGGAGTTTTGAAAACAAAATACATCCAGGAAACTGCTTCCTACCGATATCTACCTATTTGCCTCTGTTTCTTATACAATTTGGTTACTTCATCACATATTATCTACATGTCTGTACTTGTGATAGGGAAACCCAATACTGATGACCCCACTATTACTCTTAAAATTAGGGATTACACTTAAAGCTGGTATTGTGAACAGACTGTGATGTTTTATTTATGGATAGCCTCTCACCAGCCTAGTGGTGCTGGTATTAAGAAAGGATTGTCTTTATTTTGTCCCTCAATATATTTCCAGTACCTGAAAGATTACCTGCACATCACAGGAACATAAAAATTAACTGCTGAATAATTGAGTGCATTTTTTAATAAATAAGCATTAACTGGGCCATATCCCTTGGGTCTTATTACCAAGAAAATGAAAATCGGGAATGGTGTAGGGAGGTCAAGATTAACTTGCTTTCGACTTAAGATAGGTATGAGTATAGACTATATAAATCATATTAACTTCAAAAAGCAAGAAGCAGATGAAATAATATTCAAACACTATAGAAAATGTGGCTTTCAAAAAGGAAGGGGAGAGAATAAGAGGACTGAATAGAAAAAAATCTCACTGTGAAATATTCCCAGAGCAAAATTCATTATTGGTTGCCTACTTCACTTTAGCTGAGTTGGTGTATGATAATTCTGTACCCTACCAAAGTACTACCAAACCTTCATCCTACTTTTTCTGGATACCACTCATAAAGAAATGTTTTTTGTCCTGTGATTCCCTTTAACATTCAAAGATTTATTGTGTCTTTTTCATGTCTGAAAAACTACAAGAAAAAGACAGTTTTTTTTTTTGAAAGAGTGATCTTCAGGGAAGTTATTTGGTACATGTTTAAATAGCCTAATAGGATTTATAAGCCCCATCTTACTTTTTCTCATCTGTACAAGCTAAGGGAGCACTTGAAAGAAGAAAGCCATGCATCTCTATTTATTCAGCTAATGTGATGTGCTCTCTTTGAATGGTCTATTTATCTCTTCGTGTTGTCACCAGGTAGTGGTGAGTTTAGGCAGTACTCAGGGCACTGAGAATACCTGTTAGAAAAAAGTGAACTCAACTGGTTTTTAATAGCAGGTCAATAATGTTTTTTTGTTTTTCATTTTGCTGACTGGTAAAATGTAAACTAATAGATACCTGGGATCTTGTGGGATTGTATTTTTTTCTATTATAAGATGTAATTTAAAATTAACCACATCAGATTTTTCCTTGCATATCAGAAAATGATTAATGTGGATTCCAAAGCAGAAGGTCTTTTGAGTTCATTTAAGGTTAATTTGGCATATTTAGGTCATTTCACATTAAATGCTTTATATTTGTTTAACTTCTCTTCTTGACCATTTATCATTCTAGAAACTCTGTTAAGGCCTGTTAATTTCTGAGGACATTCCTTTGCCTTAATGTGTTGATATATAGATACTTTCCTTACTATGAAGCTGAAGTAATGTGGGCAGAATGTCAGGGACTGTGGTGTTATCTATAGGTTAGTTAATGCCAGCCAGGCATTGCCACTGTGGGAATCTTTGTATAATGAAGGAATTTTTCAGGTCCCCACTGATGGCCTACTTATTTGTAGCAGGAAATCAGAGATTGCAGCTCAAGGACAGCAATAGAAATCAGATACTAAATGTGTCACTTTAGCAATGGCCCATTTTCTAGTTGCCTGATTATTGTCTTAATCAGGTGAACAGCTGAAAGTATAGGACTTAACTTGAAATTAGAGAAACTTCAGAACAGGATAACATTAGGTCCCCTTTCATATAAAGATATTCTATGTACATAAGTTTTCATCATTTTAGATAAAACAAACTGATTTGAATTCAGAAATACTATAAGCCAGTGTTGTGCTAGAGTTTCTTTCCATGAGATGCTCAAAAAACTTTTATTTTCTTGCACTAAAGAAATCTATTTTTTTGGGTTAACAAAACATTTTCTAAATTTGTTTTACCAAGGGTATGATTTTATTGTTACCGTCAGTCTTTTGTTACTGTTTATGCAGCACAACAATTAAATTTCTGTCAATGCCTTGTCTATAGATAGTCCTTGTTAATGTAGTTAGAAAGTTTCAGGAGAAATTAGTGTTATTATCAAAGGGGTTTGTATACCATCATTTTAGGTTCACAGTTTGGATTATACTTAATTTTAGCACACTTCGGAAATTATGATAAATAGCCATCATTACCCTCTTTGAATCAGAATCAATTTATGTCATCCCTCTGGTGAAAACCCTGTTGTGACTTCCCATGTTTATTGGAATAAAATATACCTTCCGAATCATGGACCAGTGCTGATTCTCCCTCTGCTCTTCTGTCTCTCTCATTACATTTCACCCATGCTGGCATTCTCTCTCTTCCTTACGCACTGCTTATCCTTAGCATCTGTGCCTAGAATTGTCTTCCACCATATTTGTACACAGATATCCTTTCTGACAAGACTCTTCTCCAGTTCTCACCTCCTTAGAGTCTTTATCCCCAAGTTGAAATAGTAGCTCCTTCTTCCTTATCTAGGTAGTTGTCTAGTCTTTTCCACTCTTTTTATTATCTTTGGATTAGCTCTTGCTCTCAGAACTTTTCTTTTTTATTTGTTTCACATATATATACAATGCTGCACACACACACACACACACACACACACCAGAGTATAAGCTGTTTAAAGTCAGGGGCTGTGTTTCTACACCAGTATAAAGATAGGTGGTAGGCTAAGCACAACAAAATATAAACGTAGGGGGGTAAAAAGAAATTCTACCATCGTGAGTAGATTCAGAAGCTTCTTTCTTGAAGGAAGCATCTAAAATTAGAGACACTTCTGTGAGACTGAATTTCTCTTTCAGAACACCAAACTGAATCTTGCAACTCTAGACTCCTTCTTGCCTGAGTCTACAATCTATTCATGTTGCTCTCATCCTTACGAGAAGCCCTTCTCTAACACCCTTGCAGTGAATCTCATCTGTAACTTGAAAACTTCAGTGGTGATGGAAAGGATACCTCATCTTTTTTGTGATAGTATACTGAATTTGGTTAAGACGTCTCCAAATTGAACCCAAGTGACAATGTCCTTTAAATAGTTTGATGATTCAAAGCACTTCCAAAGAACCTGAAACCTTTCTCTCCCATCAACCCATTCACCCTAAATGAGCAACCCTCCTGGAATTTCAAAGCATATTACAGATCACAACATTATGACTAGTTTTAAGAACCTCTAAATAAAGCAGAAGAATCTGATAAAGTGAGGACCCCTTTCTTTTTTTCAAGTGAAAATACAAATGCACAATTTCCTCTATTATTGCCAGGTCTTCAAGGACATTAACTGTCTCTATGAAAATTTATAATTAGCAACAATGGGAATAACACTCAGGCCAATGTCTGCATTTGTGATGATCACCAATAACTGGAATGATTAGTTAATTTAAATAAGTTGGATCCAGTTTCTTTAGACAGTTAAACATGAAGAGTTGGGCAAAAGAGCAAAATTTAAAAAAAAAAAGGGCAATGCAGATTCAGCAGGGTTTTAGAATATCTTTTCAATGGAGGAAGAAAATTGTCAAATTAGGACAGAGAGTCAGTATGATGTATTTGCCAACTGTCAGCGATACTAAGTTGTCTTTGTTGAGTAATGTTATCAACTGACTGTAATGTGTTGAGAAGGACTAGAGAACTGCTTCAAACCATCCAAATCACTTAAAAGCCTCCCTTTTCAGGTTTCATTTGCTATTGTTCTTTACAATGGGAAAATGGTGGCACTCATTTTCTCAATTGGGTATTCTGGTTTTCTTTTTTCTTTTTTGATCAAAATATGTGTTTTTGTTATATGACTCACTATTTACTTACGGACCGATTGGGTGTCTAAGAAACACACCTTACATCAATTATGTAGTATCACTGAGCAGCCCCACCACATCTTGTCTGGAGTTTTAGGTACCCATTGACCTAGAAAGTTCCTAAATGTACTTCATCAGCCCTTGCTTATCCTAGCTTGAGATCTTTTTTATTAGAAGGGATTTTGATATCTATAGAAAACAAAGGATCCCAAGGGATCTCTAAAATAGTTTATCATATAGCCGATATTTTGCAAAAATACTTTCCTCTCACAAGACTGTCAGGTAACTCATAAGGTCTCCACTATAAATATTTTCCACTAAATATCTCATTTTCCCTGAGTCTTTGAAATAGAAACATGTCAAAAATATGTAGTAAAAATATATTGAGGGAAATGGTCACTTATAAATGCACCTCTGCCTTTGAGTTAGCTATCAGGGCATCAAATGTGCAATCTGTGAATCTAAAATGCCATCTTTCTTCCATGGTTCTGCAGGCCCACAAACCCAAAGTCAGGATCTTCCTTAGTACTTGGGGAATGTGGTTTGGAAGATTCTGCATGGATCCTCACTCTGGATTATCTCAACTTGATTGTAACATTTGTAACCACATATGTCAAAATAGCCATCAAATTGTTGGAATGTTAAAAGCCTGAAAACAAACTGAGTAATTCAGCACAGCACCCCCTTGATTCAGGGCACAAGCATTTCCCTCCCTAAGAGACACCCCCTCCCTCTGGAAAAGAAAACAAGCTGATAACCCCTCAAATAGCTTTGTATTAGCTTAGGTAGCTTTGTTAACTTAGGTAACTTTATGGTTAACCCAGTTGTAAAGGTAATGTATGTCTCTATACATGTCTGCCATATTTTACCTCTGCTTGGTTTTGGAATAAGAATGCAAATGTGTAATTTAAGCTTTGCAAAATGGCATAAAAAGACCTGCAAATGAGCAGTCTGGGCTCCGAGTCTCCCTTGACTTGGTAGCCCTCAGCTGAGCTTGCCTAATAAACTTTCTCTCTGTCTTTGCCTCTCTGTGTCCGGGGTGTCTGTGCTGAGCAGCATTGTCTGCGGCATTGTCTAAGGCCTAACAAAATGTTTAGTGAGAAACCAGAGCTATGCGTGGCTCCATTGGCTCCACAGAAGGGTGTTAGGTTTGTACTTGCTTCTCATTCCCCTTTGATCCCCCATAAGCGGGAGACTTAATATGTTTCTTTTGGGGGAAGAGTCTGGGCAGTAGTAACTTGATGTGCTGGGTGAGATGTAGAGTCCTTTGAGTTTCAGGGTTGTTTTGTTTTTTAAAGCTCTCAAGGAACTTTGTACCATATCCTGAGGGAAGTACTTTCATCTTTCTGAAGGTCTTCCATTAATTTCAGAGGGTGTGAAGTCTCCTCCCTCCAGGCCTTCCTAAGTCCATACAAGGACCCGTTGGTTATAGTTTTCATTAGGTAATGATGTGGATTGTTTCAGAGAAGTGGAAATAAGAAGTGAAGGGATCAGCACAGATAGTTAATTGTTGAATAACTTTAGTTTCTAGTATTTGTAGTTGGTTTTTTATGCACACTCTCACTATTCTGATCATAGGTATAGGTAATTATACATAAGTGATTTTGCTGTTGCAGTTGTCAAGTGTGTGATTTCCCCATTTCAAAAACAAAGGGTGTACTTTAAATCTTAATTGACTATGTGAAATAACCTTATAAAAACAGCTTTAGGATAGTACTCTCTGAAATTTGCTGGCCAAATGATGCATCTTTGTGAAGGACAACACAAGACTTTGGAATTAGAATCAGATAGTGATTTATTAGCCATATGTCTGAAACAAGTTAATCTGTTTGGAGGTTTTCATTTCCTCATCTATAAACTGGAATTAACAATAATACTGACCCCAAGGTTATTGTGAAGATTAACTGAGATTGCACATAGGAAAATCATACAACAGCATTGTATCTGGCACACAATAAATGTTCGCTAAAAATAGTATTTAGCTACTGTACAATTGCCT